>CM056051.1:79038013-79337875 GCA_029574335.1 Rana kukunoris | reverse complement strand
GTACAGCAAACAATCTGATTTTTGTACAAAAAGTACAAACGCAACACGCTCAGAAGCAAAGACCAGCCGGAAGCGTTCTGTCTGGAAACTAGCGTTCGTATTTGAAAGAGCACATTCGTGGCGTGGCAAGTTCTGAAATCAAGAAAAGCCGTGCACATTCTCTTCTTCTTTATAATGTGATAATACTAAAAGCTGCTTTGCTGGTGATACTGACAGGGTAAAAACAAATGTCTTTACTTTGGATTAGTGTATTTTGGTTATATGAATCAAACATATCTATATTTTTTTGTGGGTCAAGTTAGCACAACCCCATTGCGCAACATGTCTGCTTGACGAACGGACGTTCAGAAACAAACAAAATTGCACAAAACTGAAAATCGCAAATGCACACAGACAAAACCTCTACTAACTCTCGATTAGCAGAAGGAGCCCAAAGAGTGACGCCGGAGAATTGAACTTCCTCGTTTAAACTCTCGTCAGTACATTGAAACGTCAATGTATACGTGTGTATGCTATGGGTGTGTCCGGTCAACTCCCTTCGGACAAAAATCCAAGGGAAAGTTTGTTTGACGTCCGATCGTGTGTATGAGGCTTTAGGGATCGTTTCACTACAAGTGTATATCCATGCAAACATACATTTTTGCATGTAAACAGGGGATTAATCTGTGCACACACACCTATAATGCTCATATTTGTCCTCCTTTTCCTTCCCTTATATTTTACTTGTTGATCCCGCTCATCTTTTAAATTATCTATATCTATGGGAGGACTAACAACCCTGCAAAGCCAATGCTGAAATTACAGCCATACTGTAAACCCCACAACACTGAGGCCTCGTACACCACATGATCGAGGAACTCGTCGGGCAAAACACATTGTTTTCCTCGTCGAGTTCCTTGTTAGGCTTGTCGAGGAACTCTACAAGCTTGCTTTGCGTACACGCGTTAAAGACCAAATCTCCTCGTTCTCAAACGCGGTGACTTCAACACATACAATGGCAGGGGCTGCTTTTGCTAATCTCATGTTACTTTGTGTTAGGAAAAAGTTTGGTAAGAGACATTTGCACTTTTCAGTCTGTTACAGTGTGACAAATGTGCTATTTCCATTACAAACGCTAATTTTACTGAAATTGCACGGGTTTCTTAGCATACACACGCTCGAGTTTCTTGTCGAAAAGCAGCCCGACAAGGAACACAACGAGCCAATTTAGACTCCCGTCGAAGAAAAAGAGAACTTGCTCTCTTTTTTGCTCGTCGAGTTCCTTGACAGTTTTCACGATGAAAAACGTACACACGACCGGTTTCCTCTGCAAAAAAGCTCTCCCTCCGAGTTTCTTGATGGATTCTGCCAGAGGGCTTTCACACTGGAGCGGTGCACTAGCAGGACTGCTCCAAAAGTCCTGCTAGCAGCATCTGTGGAGTATATTTACAGCTCCTTCCCATTGAAAGCAACGGGAAACCGTGGCTATACCGCTGGCAATGCGCCTCTGCAGAGGCACATTGCTGGCGGTATTAACTATTTTTTGGCCGCTAGCAGGGGGTTAAAAACCACACTGCTAGTGGTCGAATACCGCCACAATTCCGACTGTATAGCACCACTAAAAATAGCGGCACCATACAGCCACCACACCTCCTTTCCTAGTGTGAAATGGGTCTAAAGCCAGTGGACACCAGCTGTCATTTAAGAACCTGCTTCAGCCACTGTACTTGCAAGCATCTAGGCTTGTAGGGGGGCTCACTTTGCAACCTTTCCTTTGATTCCAGAAGACGTTGTACTGGCACTGTGTACAGAGCATGATAAACTGACTAAAATACAAGATACCCTGCCCAATACGGTACTGATATAATGACACAATTCTCTTTGTCTCCATGGTTAACATACATTTTTTATAGTATTCCACTTGAAAATCAATTCCTCCATTTATTTTGCCAAAATATTATACTGTATTGTAAATAGAAGAAAAAGTCACTCTGCATTCACTGTGTTTTTCTATATATTACCTTATACCGATTTGTAAAATAATTTGTTGGGTGAACATGACAAGCAATGAACGCATCCTTCACAAATTCTGTTCATACTTTTCTTGATTAACTATCCCCAGCTCCATCTATTGGCCATAATGCAGTATTTTTTCTGACTTTATTTCAGAAAAAAATATTCCAGCAATTTTTATTTTTAGAAACCGTCCCAATGGTGTCTGGTATATGATTTGCATGGATGGATTCTGCTCTTTGTGCCTTCCCTTCTTTACCTTGTATGTAAAGTCCCAGTTTCCTAGCAGTGTATTTTATAGCTTATGCTTTTTTTTGTGTTACTTTAGGAAAGTTAATTTAGACATATTATTACAGTACAATCACCATTACATATTGAAATATACAGTTAAATGTACGTAGAGAAAGAATATTTTGTTACTTTAAGGCTCAAGTTGTCAAGATGAAACTGAAAATTAAATTAAAGTGAAGCAATACAGTGTTTTAACTTTCCCAAAGGAAGGATTACATTCTCCTGTGAATCATTAAAATCCCAGACATACTCTGCTAGATTACAATTGGAAAACAAATCCTTTCATCCTGATAATAATTTACTATGTTATATGCTGCTGTAAAGACTCCATAAGAAGAGATCCACTATGGCGCTATTGTCATGATAAACTCAACATTATATTCCATAAAATGCACATTTTATAGGCCATCTTGTAAGTTTTACTGCATGTAGGTTCAGTTAATTGTGGAGATTCCTGAGGGATACAATGATACACATAGCACAATATTTTGTTCCCATCATTCTGAGGAATCTAATAAGTATATAATGAGGTTGATGACAGACAATATTTAATTTCCAGAGGTTCAACCTTTCATTTTAACTGCAGGGAATAAAAGTTGTCCTTTCAGCATGTCTTACCAATGACAAAAACAAGCCATTAGTCTATCTACATGATGCCAGACTGTCTTTTATATTACACACAGAAAGCAATGCTAATCTTTGCATCTTTGGAGTCTAACAGATTTTTACTTTCCAGGATTTGCAATCATAAGAGAGTTATAAAAATGCAAACACAAAGGCATAAAACCTTCTTCTATACTTGCTTTGCTTCTACAATGGCAAGTTTTCAGACCTACTTTGAACATTACGACATGACTGTGAAGTATCTGTACTTTATAAAGAGCTTTGCAATAAAAAACAGTGTTTGGCAGAAATTGTGTCTGTTCACAACTATTCTTATTTTCTTGTATATGCACTAAAAAAAAATCTAATCTGAAATCTGTGGAGCTATTCCTTTGTTTGAAAATATCAGACTGGTAAAGGCATAAGATCAATCAAGCTGGCAAATGCCCAAAGCTGGAGAAGTATTTTAATTTCTTGGCTCAAAATGAAAAGTAATCTTAGAGTGCCAATTCTTACTACATGTTAGTGGCCTTTAGCTAGTTTCAGAATAAACTCCACAAAGCGTACTATTCCACAAACATTTTGTAGTTAAATATTTCAGAAAATGTGTTCTGACACTTTCATCGTTGCTAAAGTTTGTTGTAAATAATGTAGTGGTAATTACTAAGAGGTTAATCAAAAAGAGCCGTGAAATAGTTTTGTATAAATCCAAATTGTGTTTCAAGACTTGCCATCCCATTTTCATTAAATAATATTAAAGAGTAGTTCCAGTCCCCCCCCCCCAGAAATTTTTTATGCCAGCAGCCATAAATACTGTGGCTGCTGACTTTTAATATAAGGACACTTACCTCTCCAGGGATCCAGTGTTATTCCTCAATTACCGTTCGTCTGTATGGAATTCCGACTAGAAAAAAAATATGCAAGCTCAGAACAATTTGATGCATGCTCGGAAGCATCGAACTTATTTTTCTTGCCTCGTCTTAGTGATGTACGTCAGCGCGTTCTTAACGCTCAAAAGTTCAGAGAGTTTATTTTTTCCCGACGGCATAAGGACATGGATTACTGGAACCATGTCATATGATCTGATGAGAACAAGATAAACTTATTTGGTTCAGTTGGTGTCAAACGTGTGGCAGAAACCAGGTGAGGCGTACAAAGAAAAGTGTGTCTTGCCTACAGTCCAGCATGTTGGGGGGAGTGTCATGGTCTGGGGCTGCATGAGTGCTGCCAGCACTGGGAAGCTACAGTTTAAGGGAAGCTACATTAAGGGAACCATGAATGCCAACATGTACTTTGACATACTGAAGCAGAGCATGGTCTCCTCCCTACGGAGACTGGGCTGCAGGGCAATATTCCAACATGATAACGACCCCAAACATACCTCCAAGATGGCCACTGCCTTGCTAAAGAGGCTGAGGATAAAGGTGATGGACTGGCCAAGCATTTCTCCAGACCTAAACCCAATTGAGCATTTGTGGGCATCCTCAAATGGAAGGTGGAGGAAAGCAAGGTCCACCAGCTCTGTGATGTTGTCATGAAGGAGTGGGAAAGAACTTTAGTGGCAAACTGTGAAACTCTGGTGAACTCCATTCCCAAGAGGGTTAAGGAAGTTCTGGAAGATAATGGTGGCCACACAAAATATTGACACTTTGGGCCCAATTTGGACATTTTCACTTAGGGGTGTTCTTACTTTTGTTGCCAGCGGTTTAGACATTAATGGCTGTTTGTTGAGTTATTTTGAAGGGACAGAAAATTTACACTGTTATACAAGCTATACACTCACTACTTTACTTTATATTTCTTCAGTGTTGTCACATGAAAAGATTAAAATAAAATATTTACAAAAATGTGAGGGGTGTACTCACTTTTGTGAGATGAATGAATGAATGAATGAAAACTTATATAGCGCTGCACATGCGAACTGAATCGCCTCTGGGCGCTTGTTGTTCCTGTCTCCTTTGATATCAAAAGATAAGAGTCTTGACCTTTTTCCTGAATGCTAGGTGGTTCTCCTCCAACCGAATGCTGGTTGGTAAAGCGTTCCATAGTCTGGGACCTTGGAAATCTTCGTGAATCTTCTTTCTCCTTTGGACTTGTAGTTGGCTTTCGGAACCTGGAGCAGGTTTTGATTGGTGGATCGCAAAGCACGATTGGGGTTATGAGCTTTTAATATTTCGCATAAATAAAGGGGGGCATTCCCATGGACACATCTATGCGTAAGACATAGTGCTTTGAAAGCAATTCTGTCTTTTACTGGCAACCAGTGAAGATATCTCAGTGAAGGTGAGATGGATTCCCAGGGTTTTTTCCCAGTCACAAGTCTGGCGGCCGTATTCTGAACGACTTGCAGACAAGCGATTTGGTACTTGGGGAGTCCGAGGTAGAGGGCGTTTGCATAGTCCAGTTTGGAGTTAACAATTGCTCCTACCACGACCGCTAAATCTTCTTTAGGGATGAACGGAGTGAGTCTGCGTAGTAGGCGCAGCAGATGGTGAGATCCGCTGACTACTGACCCTATTTGTGCTTCCATTGTCATAAACGAGTCAAAAATGACCCCTAGACTTTTGACTTTGGCGCTAGGGGTGATGATTTTGCCCAGAATAGGCGGGGGTGTCCATGCTGTTGAAGGTTGATTCCTGCGCCTGTTTTCGCTCCGTTGAGTTTAAGATAACTCTTTGTCATCCAGTCCTCTATCAAAGAGAGACATGTCTCTAGATTGAGGTGGTGATCCTTTCTGTTGCAGATGCGGAAATACAGTTGCGTGTCGTCTGCATATGAGTGATAAAGCAGTTTTTGGCTGCTAATAATCTCAAAAAGAGGACGAAGATAGATGTTAAACAGCACCGGTGACAGAGGCGATCCCTGAGGAACTCCGCATGATACTGTGCATTTTTCAGACGTAAAAGGTCCTAACTTCACTGTTTGCGATCGGTTTTCCAGAAAAGAGGAGAACCAAGAACCTTCTGCGACTCTGGCTACTTCAGCAAGCCGAGTCAGTAACAGTTTGTGGTCTACAGTGTCGAAAGCTGCACTTAGGTCCAACAGAACTAGAAGACAAGATTCTCCTTCGTCTGCGGCCTCGAGAACATCGTTCCATATTTTGAGCAGCGCGGTTTCAGTCCCGTGTCCGGGACGGAACCCTGATTGCAATGGGTCAAGTAGCTTGTGGGTATCTAGATGCTGTTGCAGCTGTTGTACCACTACTTTTTCCATTACCTTTGAGAGTACATTGAGGCTTGTTATGGGACGGTGGTGGAGTGGGTCCTTGGGGTCCAGGGAGGGTTTCTTCAGGATGGGTTGGAGCCAGGATGTAGGCGCATTCCTTCAGCAGTTTTGTGGGGATAATGTCATTTGACGCTGTGCCATTACGCAAAGTACCAATGACATTCTTAGTGGCCTCAATGGAGATGGGTTCCAGAGTGAACTTACCGGATATAGGAGAATTACTATGGGTGTTGAGTGAGAAGCTGCGGGGGGGGGGCTAAGGGGGGAATTATTTTGCTGAATGCTTTCACGGATTGCCTCGATTTTATTAATGAAGTAATCCGATAGTTCATTGCAAATTCTTGTGTGTCTGAACTGGGGGCTTCAATACATCCTGGTTTCATGGTCTGAGTGACCATCTTGAAGAGTTCGCGGGGGCGGTTTAAGGCGCTGTTGATGGCTTCCGAAAAAAAAAATTCTTGGCTTGGAAAATTTCTTTGTGGTATTTTCTTGTTGTCGCCTTGTAGATGAATAGGTTTAGCTCTGAAGAACTTATTTTCCAGGCGGATTCGGCCCTTCTGCGTTCTTGCTTCAGTAACGACAGCTGGTTGTTAAACCAGCTGCGGTTGTTTTTCCGGATGTGGGTTTTACGTTTCGGCGCTACCAAGTCGGCTGACGGTAGCATAACCAAATTTATGCATCCAGTGTTTCAACGGCCGTTTGATGCGGCTGAGTTGTTTCTATTTTTTTCCTTAAAGTGGTTTTGAAGAGTTCGGAGTGGAGCTTCTTCTGACATCTAGTCCAGTGTGTTGTCACTGGATTTGATGTTTTTGTTGCGGGGGGGATTGTGGAAATAATGAATTTAATTGCATGGTGGTCTGTCCATGGCAACTTTTCATTTTCCAAAATTTTTATTTCCAGATCTTGTCTGAAAATAAGATCAAGTGTGTGACCTGAAGCATGTGTGGGTCCACATACTAGTTGCTGTAACCCTAAATCTTCCAGGTGGTTAATACAGGCATCAGCAATGGGGTCTTGTGAGGAGTTGGCCCAGAGGTTGAAATCCCCGAGCAGCAAAAGATGTTTGCTGTTGAGGGTATAAGTGGAGAAGAAATCTGTCCATGATGATAGCAGCTGTGATTTTGGGCCAGGAGGCCTATAGCAGAGCAGAATGTGGACGGTCTCCTTTGAATTTGTTTGCAGTTGTAGAGTAAGGGTTTCCATGAATAGAAGAGGGTTTTGAAGGACTGGTTTGGTGATCGTAAGGTGAGTCTTGTGGATCACCGCCAGGCCTCCTCCTCTTTGCCCTATTCTGTTTTCCGTTATAATACGGTAATTTTCTGGCACCAGTTCTCCTAGAATGGTGTTACAGTCGGCTGTGAGCCAGCTCTCTAAAATAAAGAGACAGTCTAGATCATTTTGTAGAATGAAGTCGCGGATTTCTAGTCAGTGTTTTACTGCCGATCTTGTGTTGATCAGAGCACATGATATGTGCTTAAGCTGGGGTAAATGGCTGAAATGTCTGACAGTCGATCGGTGATCGATTCTCAATAGTTGCTCAATTCTTAGGGCATTTTTGGTGATGGCTGGCAGTATTGCGGCAAATTGCCTCAAACTCCAAATGGTTTCGGCAGAATATTGCCGACATGCCATGATCGCCAATACATCGGGGGGGGGAGATTTCAGGGGCAATGGGGAGAGGAATTGGCTAATTCCTCTCTCCTGGCTTGGCCCAGAGGAAGGCAAAAAACCCTGGCGGTGCTCGGCCAATATGCTCCGGTAGGGAAAAAATTCCTTCCTGACCCCTGCGAGAGGCGATCGGGTGACCCCTGGATCAAGCTTCTGTTCGTTGGAGAGACTAGGGGGGGCTGGGGATGAGAGGTGAGCGTGTTGCTGGTGCAGTAGGATGGCTGCCTGATCGGGCAGTGGGATGTAGACAAGGGCTGACAGGTGGGGTGGTTCTGTAATGCTGGGGGGGCTGAGAGTGTGAGAACAAGGACGAGTGGCTGTCCTGAGGTGAGGGGGGATTTCCTAGAGGCTGGGTGAGGATTGTAGGGCGTGAAGAGCAGCGCGCCTGTTAGGCCGCAAGTGAAGCCGCGGTCTTTCCTAGATCACGGCCCCACGATTCAATGCAGTCTGGCGCGGGTCTCTCAAAAAGCCCTAGGATGGCGGAATTGCCGCGGGGGGGGGGTGACAGGAGGGGGCCCCTAATGATGATGAAGGTGTGGGAGTGCAGGGGACCGAGGGAAGGAGCCAGAAAGGAGCAGGAGAGATCCGAGTTGCTGCGGCTTATCCTGAAAAGGACGGCCGTCAGCAGCTTTGGTGGAAGGCTCTTACCTGCAGGAGAGCCAGGGAGCTGATCCAGTATGGAGGAGAGGTCAGATTGGGGCACAGGTAATTCCAGGAGCTGGAGCTAGGGCTAGGCTAGCAGGGCTGGAAGAGACTCTGCCTGTCTGCCTCCTACGCCTGCCTGGAGCTATGACACACACGCTTCTACTCCTAGGAGACGTGTGCCGCTGTGGAGCTCCTGTTGCTAATCCGTCTGCCTCACTGACTAGCTACAGACTGATGAGGGTGTCAATGTGCCCGAGATACTGTGTGTGTGTGTATATATATAATATAATACACTAAATATTTTTTCCTCTCTTTATAAGCGATCACATTCTACTATTTTCAGCTATATAGATGGTTTAGAGAGGTGTTGAGACGAGTTGTGATGATTGTATTCTCTAAATTCCAAAGGCTTTTTTTTTTATTATGACAAGCAACAGAGGATTAGAAGCTCCTCCTGCTTATGTTTCCTTTCAGACAGGCTCGGAAATATTGGGGTCATGTGACAGCTGTATAACGATTAGAAAAAGGTAACCACTAGAGCCCCGAGCTATAGCCGAATGACGGCTACAGCGCAGACGGGAGGACGTCAATAGGCACGTGGCCCACCCGCGGCGATCACCAGGTCACTGAGACTCAGGTGATCACAGATCCAAAAAAGGGGCCGGTCCTGGCCCCTTACCACGTGATCAGCTGTCAGCCAATGACAGCTGATCACGTTATGTAAACAATGCTCGGAGAAAAAAAGCCGATCACTGACTCCTGCATAGGGGACATTGGTCCCCAGTGGAATAGGCACATCAGCCTCATTAGTGCACACCATTGCCCCCTGCCAGTGCCCACCAGTGCCACCTGTCAGTGCCAATCAGTACCACCCAACAGTGCCCATCACTGCCACCTGTCAGTGCCCACCAGTGGTGCCAGTCAGTGCCTCATCAGTGCCACCTAGCAGTGCTGCATATCAGTCTCACTTACCAGTGCTGATCAGTGCCCATTGGCAGTACCCATCAGTTCCCATCACTGCCACCCATCAGTGCCCATCCCTGCCACCTATCAGTGCCGCCTATCAATGCCACCTATTAGTACCAATTCTCAGTGCCCACCGGTGCCACCTATCAATTCCCTTCAGTGTCACCCATCAGTGCCACCTCTGTGTCACCTCTCAGTGCCCACTAACACTGCCTCTCAGGGCCTACCAGTGCTGCCTATTAGGGCCGGCCAGTGCCGCCTTATCAGTGCAGCCTCATCAGCGTATATCAATGATAGAGAAAAATTACTTACTTACTTTAACAAAAAATACAAACCGCAGAGGTGATCAAATACCACCAAAAGAAAGCTCTATTTGTGGGGGAAAAAAATCTAAAATGTAATTTGGGTACAGTGTTGTATGACCGCGCAATTGTCATTCAACGAGTGAGAGCGCTGAAAGCTACAAACTGGTCTGGGCAGGAGGGGGGGGGGGGGTTTAAGTGCCCAGTAAGCAAGTGGTTAAACAGTGTGTGTTTAGTATCACTTCAATGTTAATGAATATATATGTTATCCAGAGCTAATGCCTACCTGGAGAGAAATCACTGACAAATAGAAAAACAAAATACCAACGTGGGAAAAATACATTTCTTTGTGAAATCCAATTGTGTTACCATTCAAGGTAAACCCCCCGCAATTGCTTCAAGCATGCATACAAGTACACATTGACATAAATGGAGCAAAGGTGATAGTTAGCCCCTTGATAGCAATGATAAATGAAGTTTAGCCATTTCCAGGCCATGTGAACCAGATTCCCAGCATAATGAATAGACCCTCGTGTTATCCTAACTGAGTACTGCCCATTTCTGACCCAGTGTAGCACTCAAAGGGTTTAATCATTGGAGAGAACATTGAAATTCCATTGAGCATACCAAATATTTGTATTCTATTATATTGTACAGGACTTTCAACACTGATTGCAAGCATATGCTTGGCTGTGACTCATGCTGAAATGTGCTATACAATATACTTAACCTTTATTCCCAAACCTCCGGCACATGCATGCTTTCACATGCTTATGCATTGACTCTCTTTCAGAACAGGTCTGGGTTTTAGTGCCATTGTTACAAACAGACAGATTGATATACATTTGTTTTCTTTCTCTCCGTGAAAGAATGTTATATTTTCAGCACAGCCCACGACAGCCAATAATAGTCCAGATTTCCCACTTAAAGAATCTGTATTATTGGACAAAAGCCATGAAATACTAGCTGTACTTAGCAACTGTTCCATGCCACAGAAATATCACATGGATATCAGTTATTCCAAAAGGATTGTGACTTTGTATTGAAATAGTGACATAAACATAACTAAACTGTCATAACATGTACAATGTAGCTTAATGTATATGCAATTTTTTTTTTACACATTTCAAAAACTGCTACCAGAATGTTAATAATAAATTTTTTATATGCGCATTACTAGTCTGTTGTTAACATCAAAGAATTATTAATTCTTGTCAACACTGCCTTAACCACTTCTGCTCCGGGAAGGTTTTACCCCCTAAACCACTTAAGCCCTGGACCATTTTGTAGCTAAAGGACCAGGCCACTTTTGCAATTCGGCAATTTGTTGCTTTAACTGACAATTGCCCGGTCATGTGACGTGGCTCCCAAACAAAATTGGCGTCCTTTTTTCCCCACAAATAGAGCTTTCTTTTGGTGGTATTTGATCACCTCTGCTGTTTTTATTTTTTGCGCTATAAACAAAAATAGAGCGACCATTTAAAAAATGTGTGTATATATATATATATATATATATATATATATATATATATATATATATATATATATAATAAATATCCCCAATAATATATAAAAAAAGTTTTTTTTCCTCAGTTTAGGCCGATACGTATTCTCCTACATATTTTTTGTAAAAAAAAAGTTATAGCATCTACAAAATAGGGGATAGTTTCATGGCATTTCTTTTTAATAGCTATGGCAGCGACCAGCAATTTTTCTTGTGACTGCAATATTATGGTGGACTCATCGGACACCTTTAACACTATTTTGGGGCCATTGTCATTTTTACAACGAGAAGTCCTGTAAAAATGCACTCATTACTGTGAAAATGACACTGGCAGTGAAGGGGTTAACCTGTAGGGGGCGCTGAAGAGGTTAAGTGTTTCCTAGGGAGTAATTACTACTGCGTGGGGGCGTGGCTTGGCATGTGACATCACTGATTGTTGTTCCCTATGACATGGAACAGACGATCAGTGGCAGTCACACTAGGAAGAACAGGGAAAGGTTTATTTACACTTTCCTCTCCCTGTTCTTCAGCTCTGTGACCCAATTGCGGGACACCGGTGGCAATCGGGTCCATGGGTCCCATGGGCACGGTCACGGAGCACAGGACCAGGTCGCGAGCACTATGTGGAGAAAAGGAGAGCAAAAAACAGCAGACTGTGACTAGGAGCTGCTCCTGGGAGACATCTGGGGATTTACTTCCAATTGTCCAACTACTGCCTGGGTCAAAGATTGAGTTCACAGATAAACAAAACTGATCTTAACTGATCAGACATTGACAGACATTGCCAGTTAACCCCCCTGGCGGTATTCCCGAGTCTGACTCGGGGTTAGATTTCTGTGCTGCGATCAGTAACCCTGAGTCAGACTCGGGCTCGCCTCGCTGAATCCACAGGCAGGGTTTTCTTACCTTGTCCCTGGATCCAGCGATGCATCCACGCTGTGTGAGCGAGCGGCTGCTTGCTGGATTCACACAGTGCCTCCGTGTGCCGCCGAGCTCCGTTCTCTGCAACGTTACGATGCACAGGGCGGAGAAACGGTGCCATATTCAAAAATGTAAACAAACACATTACATACAGTATACTGTAATCTTATAGATTACAGTACTGTATGTAAAAAATACACACCCCCCTTTGCCCCTAGTGGTCTGCCCTGTGCCCTACATGTTCTTTTACATAATAAAAACTGTTCTTTCTGCCTGCAAACTGTAGATTGTCCATAGCAACCAAAAGTGTCCCTTTATGTCAAAAATGGTTTTAGGGCAGCTAGAAAACAGCAATATAAAATTATAATCACTTGCAGAATTGAGCGATAGCGATTTGTGGGGGAATTTGTCATAAAAAAAAAAAAAATGACAGCGACAATTCTGCAACTGAGCACATTTCAGTGTTTTTGATTTGATTACATTATTGAATAATTTTTATTATAATTATATTATTATTTGTTATAATTATTTATAATTATTTATTATATTATAATTTATAATTTTGTTTTAAAAAAAATGTCATACCCGGGATGCCTATTAGACTCTTGTTTGGTCAGATTTAAGTGAGTTATTCCTAAGCATTACAAGCCTACAGTATAAAACGCCAAATTTCCATGCAAATAATGGTACCGCTTTCAGCACCTAAAATCTGAAAGAATCATACCGCCAGGGAGGTTAACATCAGTTAATATCCATTTTCATGGATCTTGACGCTACCTTGCACATTAAAAAAATTTATAAAAACGGGAGCAGTGGTAAACGGATAGTAACAGATGGACATCTGTTTGCCCATAGGAATGCATTGTCGCTTGTTTATGGATGGAAGAAAAATGGATAGATGGTCTGTTTGTGTAAAAGGGTCCTAACATTCAGCATCAGGGAGAGGGTAGTATGTCAATATATTACACTGCGTATAGGGACAGACACTGCTTGTCTCTGTATGCCAAGTTAGAGCAGGTCTTAATTACCTCTAATTGGGGTATCTATGAACTGGAAGTAATTATTTTTGAATTTGGTGAAACAATAACACCACTTTTACAAAGAAAGAACTACCTGAATTTGCCACACGTCAGTATTAGTAGTTACCAAAATGAGTAGTAGGGATTTTTTAGTCTGGCACAGATCAGGTCCATGATGCCATTAAACTGTTGGTAGTGCTTATTTCCCTGACTATCCTTTTAACATGACAAATACACTCTTTGTTGTATTCACACACTACTGTAACTTCCATTCTTGAAATGGGCATTCCTATTATACCACATTGTCATATGTCAAATGACCATATGTGGGCAAATGCCTGTGTCAGTGTAGTTGAAAAATGATATCTGCTTACACAAAAATTCTTTGTAGAACAAGTCAGAGTAGACCACCAAGGATAGCATAAGGTGTGAGATTTAGACATGCTATCTAGGAAAAGAATAAATGAGAAATGGTACAATCATGGGAACGTGTAAAAGCAAGGGATTAACATTCCATTTAGTATTCTCACAGGATAACCCAAGACACAACTTCTTCGCCCTTTAAAGTACTGTAGCAGAAAATGCCTGTTGTCTCTGATAATTTTACAATGCTACTTTTTACTTGCTATATTTATTTAGACATTAGCGATGGAAAAGGCAAAGCTGGCTTAAAACACCCAACGTACGCTGCTGATTCAGTGCATTAAAGTTATTAGCAAATATTTGCAAATAGATATACTTATATCCTTAATTTTCATGTAAGGCTACTTATAAAGCTTAGGGATACTAAGCAAGAGTATAAAATGTATATTTACAAAGGTGCTTCTGAGAGCTTATGCAGTGACTATGTTATTCGTTATATAAATGTGTGTGGTCTTACTATTACAGTCTTTAAACGCAATATCTTTAAAACAACATTTTAAAAGAGATTTAGTCTTGGTGTAGGTGTGAGTTAGCTTTAAATAAAATGAGACAGAGGAGGATGATTATTTTTTTACATACAGTAGGATCACATGGAATAATAGGACTTGTTAGAGGAGATATTCAACTGGTTTTTTTTGCTTGTTTTTTTGTGTTGATTAAATGCCCCTCTCCACTTTTCTCATGGCAATGTTGTCACTAGGATACATGGTTAGGGCAAACCACTCTGATACACAACAGCTATTACAGGGGGTCCCCGACTTAGGAACACAATAAGAACTGTAGGTTAATTTGTAAGTGAAAACTGTTCGTAAGTCGGAACACTGCTTGTAAGTGTAACTTCCGCCTGTGCAGGGATGTGAGATGTTCCGACTTCCACCTGTGCAGGAATGTGGCATGTTACGGGCAATTCTGTGGCTCTTCTCACCATGCAGTACATGAAGTACTACATTGTAAAATGGGGCAAGAGGAACCCGGGACCAACATGGAGACCCGTTCGTAAGTAGGAGTCGTTCGTAATTCAGGCATTCGTAGGTCGGGGACCCCCTGTACCTTATTTATTTATTTTCTTTTAAAAATTTATACCACTTTAGGGATGTTTTCCTTTATTTGCTGATACAAAATCACGATGTTTTTAACAGGACAGGAAGTGAGGTGAATGTTTCCAAATAGACCACTCCCTACTCCATACAAAGCTAAAACAAATAGAACATAATAATAAATAAAAAAAGGAGCAGATCTCAAATAATGCATGTAATCTACACTTCAATAATAACCACTCTGAAGCTGAATTTGGAAGCTGATGGGCTACCATCCACAGCCGTACCAGATTTTGCACACCAGTTTTTAGTAAATCAATCTCAAATTGTCTGCATCGAGGACTCCAGATCCATCCCTGTATGCAAGTAAACAATTGGATGCGGATCAGCGTTTAGACACAGCTGTCATTGATTTGTACTGGAGGATGTATGCAAAAACACCTGTCACTCTCATGCACAGAGATTCACTTGTTTTCCTAGTGTATGGCTCACTGCACCCATGTGAATGAGCCCTAAATAATGGCTCAATAAATATTCCTCCATATGTGTGTGTAGGAGACGGGGCTTTAAAAACTGTTGTTTTTTTTTATACATGTTTTACTTTATAACATTGGGGCTGACAAGATCACTTTTACTTGAAAGCCAGGAGTCGGCTGAATAAAAAATCTATTTCATGTATATAGTACCCAAGAATTTGAGTTCATGGACTGTCAATTCTCTTTTTTCTACACTTAGCTTACAGGGCACCATAGACTTTCCAGATAAGAACGCCCAGCAATCACCATGATCTAGCTGACTGCTTGCAAACCATGTGAGCATGTTTCTTCTAGCAGCAAATGGAAGAAGACCTATCTCATATTTGGCTTGATCAGATGTGTGTGTTTACAAAACACAGCATAGCAGTAAATCAGGTTCAATAAAACAGTTTAATTGATACCTGTTGTGGCAGTAAGTGATAAATATGAAATATTAGTTTGCACTATTTCGTATTTATCCACGTTTTATTTTTTAGTTCTGCTCATACTAAAGAAAATATATGCTAAAACAATTTACATTCCTTTTTACCTTGGCAACTGTGCTTTAAGGATTGTCAAAATGTGGAATATTCTGCCAAAGAATAGTGGTAGCCAATGATTTAAGTGAATTTGAATATGTTTTGGATGCCATTATTTCTAGAACTGGCATCTAAAGCTACAACTAGTAGAACTGACTAATGTTGGCATCTGTATAACCAGTATATTGTGCTGCAATCTTTTTTTTTTTTTTACCAACAGTAGTCAGAAACTATTAAATTAGAGGCTGACATTGACAGATTTCTAATTTAATAACTAGTCATTCAGAAGAAAAAAAAAATCAATTAGAAAGGTAATAATCTAATAGTGCCACTACTTATTTATTTTCCTTTCCTTAGGACAAGTATTTATTGTCACGTCATTTTAGGAGCAGGACACTTTTTTTTTTTAAATAAAGGAATTTTTAAAAACTGTATGTGTTTTATTACTTTTTTTTTTGGTGATTAGGTAGGGGCATTATGTACCCCATACACATTCACATGGGGGGTGTTTTTTTTTGCATTAATACATGTCCCACAGTGCAGTACCCAGGACCCCCATACACTTTTTTGGCCAATTACTTGCATATAAGCCTCAAACGTGGGACTTTTGATTTTTCAAGTTCGGCTCCTATAGACTTTATTAGGGTTCGCAGTCCGGGTCAGAACCTTTTCTCTTTACGGGAGTTCTGGTGCGAACTAAACAAGGGTGAGTTCGGCCCCAGCTTCATAGACAATGGCCCAGATTCAGGTACATCTGCGCATTATTGGACCGGCGTAGCGCACCGCCTTTACGTTAGACTTGCGCAATTTTGCCGCGTAATCACCGTATTCTCGTAGCTTTTGCGCAGGAAATTGCGCATACGTAAAGTTTTTTCAGAGGCGTAAGGAGGAGTAATACAAATTGGGAAGGACGTGGGCGTGTTACATTGAAATGAGCCGTGACCCCATGCAAATGAAGGGCCGGCCGGCTCGCGCATGCGCGCTTGAAGGAGACCATGTCGGCTCCGCTGTGCGCATGCTCACAACTCGGGAGTGGCGCAATCAGTGAAATTGGAAATGGACTAGGGCAACGTTGTGAACTACGCAAACAGCATAAATAGACACACACAAACGCACTTCCTTTGCAAAAGTACATCCCTTTGTCCCTTCCCATTTAACAAAGTGCTTTTGTCCTGTTGTTCGTTGCGGTGTGTTTTGTAGTTGTCAGATTAGTGTTCTGTGTGATCAAGTGTTTGTTAGTAGATTTGTGAAAGTGGTTTTTGATAAGTGTTTGAGAGACTGTTTGTTTGATTGATATATTTGTGTTTGTTTCTTTTCCTGCTGTATTTTTGTTTTGTTTTTTGGTGACTGTTTCTTGCTCAGTAGTTTTCTCTCTGTGTGTGTGTTTTTTTTTGATTGGTTGTGCTTGTTTGTGTGCGTGAATTTTGTTGACTGGGACTGATTTTTTTTGGAAGGATGAGTGAGAGAAAACGCAAGCTGAATTTTACACTTGTGGAAAAACAGATTCTTGCCTGGGCCGTTAGCGAGTATGGGCGTTTCCTCCACGGCCCACAGAGTGCCAACACCACCCCTGCCAGGAGGAGGGAGATTTTGGATATGATCACTGAGCAGGTCAATTCAACGGGGGAGGGGGAGACACGGACCAGGTCTGGGATTGACAAAAAAATCAATGACCTCCGGCGTCTGGTCAAACAGAAGATGGCCAGAATGCATGCCCATGCCAGGGGCACAGGAGGGGGCCCACCATGCCATATTAGCCTGACAGCGGAGGAGCGTGCGGTGGCCCTGACCTTTCATCGGCATGAAGTTGAGGGCCTGCCCGGCTTTGACTCAAGTCCGGAGCCCGTGGTGCCAGGTAAGTTTTTTTTATTTTTTGTATATCAGGTGTGTAGCATGTGTGGGGGAGGGGGTGAAAGGGAATATGTGGCAAGTGTGTGGATCCTCCAACCTGTGAATGTTTTGTGTCATCCACAGATGTGCAGGAGGGTGCAGGGCCATCTGGCCTGACCGCACCAACCCCAGGACAGCAGCCTAATGAGGCCCCCCCAACAAAGCCGGAGTCCGCGGAGGAGGTTCAAGAGGAGCAGGACAATCATGAGGAGGAGGAGAATCATGAGGAGGAGGAGAATCATGAGGAGGAGGAGTCCATGTCAGGCACTGGACGTTTGGGTTTTGAGGACTCTTCCCCTCTGCCTGGCAGCAGGCAGGCCTCCCTAAGGGGGAGCCCCCCCTCCTCCCCCAACATGGCTCCCCTCACAAGGGCCTCCCCTTCTCCCCGGCCACAAGCATCAGCTGGAGGCAGGATGTCATCCCAGACCACCAGGGGGTTGGCCGATCTCCTGCCCGCCACCCTGAGAAGGGACCAGTTCCTCCAGACCCGCCATCTGGGACAGGTCAGCCAGACATTGGTGCGGATGGAGGAGAGCCTGTCCTCCATCAAGGATACGCTGGGGAACCTGGACTCCCACTCCCGGGCTTTCACAACCTGCCTTAACGAACTGCAGACGACATCAGCAGGCGTTGGGCAGGATGTGAGGGCCCTTACCCTGGCTATCCAGGCCAACACGGCAACACTTGGTGCTGCCCTGGACAGAATAGCCGTGGCCTTGGAGGGCAGGCCGCCAGGTGGGCAGAGATCAGGGGCTGCTCCTCCTTCCCCGGTTTTACCCCTCCCCCATGAGTCTCCCCTGAGAAGCCGGGGCCGTGGCCGGGGGCGCCCCAGGCGTGGCTCACGCAGAGGGCACTAATTTGTTTTTCCCCATTTTTTTTTTTTTTAATAGATTTTTTTTTTTTTTTGCCTTTTTTTTTTTTTGCTGGGAATTTTTTGCTTTGGCAGGTCATTTTTTTTGGTTATTTTTTTTTGTGTTGTGAATGCTGTGTGAATGTGGGGGTGACATTCCTGCCGGAAAAGGGGTGTCACCCTCTATTTTGGTGGAGAAGGGTTCCCCAGGACCAGGGAGAAGTGATCCCCAGGTCCGTGTGAATGGTGTATGAATGTACAGTGACATAATTGGAGCCTTGGCGTGGCGTTGCTGCTCACAAGTCCAGCATGGTGGACTGGTGCCAATCCAATTTGATGAGGATGTGATGTGTATGTGCTAGGGACCACAGTGGTGTGCATGCATGCATTCTCATTGTGCCATGATTAATGTGTGTGTTTAACGTGCAAAGATGCATAATGTGAGCTGGCATGAGATGGGGTCATGAGATGGGGTACCGGTGCATATGCAGAGTCACCTTGAAGGGAAAAGACAGGAGGATGTTAGTCATGCATGTGCCACTTGTGAGGTGTGCATCACGGGAGGGGATAGTCATGCCTGATTCCCATGTCACTCACCAACCAGCCAGCTGTCCCCATACATGTTCTATTCGAAATCTGTGGGGATGGGGCTCTGATTGGATATGTAGCTGTCATGGGTGTCATGGGTGGTGCCATGTGTTGGGCTGCTGATGTCCTCCTGCAAGGTTGTGGGTAATTCCATGATGGCATGAGGGGTGAATCTGAAGATGCGAGACACCTCAGAATCACTCATGCCAAAGATGTCTATGCATGTGTGATATATCAAGTGAAGAGTGAGGGGCTTGTATCAGATAATAATATTGTATTAGATTAGATAAAATTGTAAATTTTAGGTAAGCAAATAAAAAATAAAAATAAAACATCTCCCGTGCCCTCCTTAGTGCCCTCCTCAATGCCCTCATCCTTCTTTGTTCATCTAAAGTCAGTAGTATAGCTATGCGCGACGATGCCCCTGGCATGTTGGCATACAGATTGTTGTGCAACACGTGTGACTGCTGAACTCCTCACTAACAGTGTTGCTTTATCTGACAAGTAGACTTTTTTTCTCTTTTTAGAGCAGCTTTTATCAGCTCTAATTTTAGACAGGACATTTTGCTGTTGCGCACACTGCGTCGCCTGCGCTGCCCCAACGTTGTTTTGTGGATCCCCGTAAGTCCCTCATTAGCATATTTGACTAGCAAATCAATGGTGTGTCTAGCGCACTTTTGCGCGGAAGGATGCGAAATTACGCGGGACAAAAAAATATATTTTGCTTGGGGTTGTGCAAAAATCTAATCCACCCTAGCCTACTGGGGTGTCAAAAGAACATAATCTGTTTTGAATATTCCATCAAACAGGATTATGGCACTGGTTTCCATTTTACAAGCTGTTTGTAGGAGGCAATAAATGTCTTTCCACATCAACGTAGTAATCAATGTCAACAAACATGTGCGTTGCTAAAGTATGAGAGCACATGTGAATATGCATTTAATGGCTTCTATACAGTGACATGACTTTGAAAGGGAATGCAAAACTTAATACTGTACTTTAATAAATACCATATACTATAAAAATATTGGCCCAGATTCACAGAGCGATTACGCCTGCGCAACAGGAGATGCGCGTGCGTAAGTCTAAATGTGCGCGTGCGTTTCGTTGCGCGGCATCCCCAGAACGAGATACGCAAAAAATCGACTTGTATTTTGACTTAGTTGATTTTTTGATTGTTTTATTTAATGTTTAGTTGTTAAAGTATGTTGCCCAGACTTAAATGAAATAAACTTGCTTTGTTTTTTTTTGTAAATATGAAGCTAAAAAAGAAAAAAAAAACTATGTAATAACCCTTCAAACATTTTGCTAGAAAAAATAAAGCATATTGTTCATCTATAAAGCTGTAAATACATCTTCCATACAAAGCTGTGTTGTCTTTGAGTGGGAAGGCAGAATCATAACTTTGTTTACTATATCCTAAGCAGTCCAAAGCAAAAATAAATCTCCCAGTGCATGAACTTGAAGGATATATGCAATTTCCAAAAAATGACAAAATTTGCTTATGCTTTAGAAAACGAAAAATGCTGGGCGACACCAGTGTCATAGGTACACTCAATATGTATATATTTTGTAAAACAAAAATGTTGTATAGTAAAATAAAATAAAACTATCAATTAAAAAAAAAAACACATATACTAAAAAATAGGTCCGTCTCTGCTCACTGAGTGGGAAGGGACCTGTCAGAACCCCCGCTGATCTCTATGGGGAGATCGGACAAAAGTGGACAGCATGTCCGTTTTCATCAGATCTCATCTGATCTGCCAAGACGTATTGCCATATGCCTGTCTTCATCGGATGGCAGGCAGGTATCAGCTGATACATCTCCGCTGACATCCGCCTGCCCTTAGGAGTCAATGGATGGCCCGTTCAGATCCGCCTGAAAAATCGACAGGCGGAGCCGAATGTGCTTATCATATGACAGGGGCCATAACAGCAAACTGTTGATGCCATTAGTATGAAACGTATATGAATACTTGAGAAAACTATTTAATTGTCGTCGGTGTCAAGATTTTTCTGTACCCGCTAATCAGGTGTGTGAACTAGTTAACATGAATTTTGGCTCATTATTCTGCATAAACCTGAAAACAGACTCTACAACTCCTGAATAAAAAGTATTAACTGAAAGCAATAATCAGAATGAAAATGTTAAAAATTCTTAATAGTGCAGGATGACCACTTTGTTGTTGATTTGCTAAAGGCAAATCGACTGTGCACTTGGCAAAATGCAGTTGTACAGCAGGGGTCAGGTGTGTCCCTGTTCATCATTTCAGGTCCAATTTTGGTCCAAATTTTGGGCTAAGTTTGGATCTGAATGGACCAGAAGGCACACAGGACTCCTGTGCAATTCACTCCGCAGCTGTCCCACAGCCATGTGAACCGGCTACATTTAGAGCTGGTCACATTCTCCTGACATGCGAATTGTATACGGCGAAAATCCACATCCAATGCATAATAGTGTGAACCCAGCCTGGGGTAAAGCTTAAAGGGGTGGTTCCCCTAAAAAGAAACTTTTAACATTGCCTGTGTCTTCTTAATAACATTTAGAATCGGCTGGTAGTTTAAAAAAAAAACACCCGTACATACCATTTTCGGCATGTACTCTCACCGCCGCTTCCGGGTCTGGCAGCCGGGGACAGGCATCCGATCTACGCATACAGCGCGTCACGAGATGCCGAAAGAAGCCGAACGTTGGTGCGGCTCTATACGGCGCATGCGCACCAACGTTCGGCTTCTTTCGGCATCTTGTGACGCGCTGTATGCGTCGATCGGATGCCTGTCAATGAAGCAGGCCCTCCCATCCCCGGCCACCAGACCCGGAGGCGGCGGTGAGAGTACATGCCGAAAATGGTATGTACGGGTGTTTTTTTTTTAAACTACCAGCTGATTCTAAATGTTATTAAGAAGACACAGGCAATGTTAAAAGTTTCTTTTTAGGGGAACCTCCCCTTTAATTTTGCAAAGAATACCCAATCATGTGCAAGGAAAATAAAAGCCAGTATTTTTGCTTGGACATGGTTGGTTGATGGAAGACAGAAGAGCTTCTGCTCATTTGATTAGTAAATCAACCCCAGTGTGTCTTGTCACTTTGCTCACTGTGATGCCAGATGGGGGTGGTACAAATGGTGATAGCTGCAGAGAATGATTTAATGGGGGGTGGCTCTGGGACAGTTGTTAGGTGGGTGTGGAATTGGCTTCCCTGAGTAAATGAGTTTTCAGGGTTTGATCTCCTAAAGGTGGACAGGCGGATTTACTACATCTACCATAACCTTACCGCTCACATTTTTTGTATGGCCTGTCCCTTGTCCATTTGTATTCCCTCTACATACATATCTTAGTATGTCTTTGTCATTTAATCACTTTGGTTCAAACTACACTGTAATATTAACCCCTTAAGGACTGCCGCATGTACATATACGTCAGCAGAATGGCACGTACAGGCACATTGGCGTCCCTGTACGTCCCTGCCTAGACGTGGGTCGGGCGTCCGATCGGGACCCCCCCCCCGGCACTTGCGGCGGTCCCCGTGGCTGGGCGAATGATCCAGGATGAGGGGGCGGTTGTTCGTTTTTGTCCGCCCCCTCCGGATTTCTCCCAGCCAATGCGCGTCCTCCCCCGCCCTCTTCCTGTGTAAACACAGGAAGGGGGAAGTGATGTAATCTCTCCTCTCGGCGGTATTTTCAACCGCCGCTGAGGAGAGAAGACATCACAAGTGAGTCTGCACCAACAGCACACTGACACCAGTACACATAGGCACATTTAACCCCCCTGATCACCCCCCCCACCCCCTGTCACACTGTCACTGAATGCAGTGATCATATATTTACTGATCACTGCATTTAGTGTCAGTGTGACAGTTAGTGTGACAGGCAGTTAGTGTTAGGTCCAGGGTAGCCCCCGTACCCCCCCCGAATAACGTTTTAACCCCTTGATCACCGCCCTAGTTAACCCTTTCACCCCCTATTGCCAGTGTCACTAAGCGATCATTTTTCTCATCACAGTTTTAGTGTCACTGTTGCCGCTAGGTAGCTAGTTTTTTTTTTGGTGCAATTTTTTTTTTACTAAAGACATGTGGCTGAATATATTTTGGCCTAAATGTTTGACTAAAATTTAGTTTAGTCGATTTTTCTTATAACAAAAAGTAAAAAATATTGGCCCAGATTCATAAAGCAATTACGCCTGTCTAACTGGTGTTAGACAGGAGTAATTTCAAATTTCGCGCGCCGTATCACTAGTTTGAATCCTCAAACCATGATACAGCGGCTTCGGGCTTTGATCCGAGAGGCTTACGTCTTCGTAAACCTTCAGATCTACGCTGCGATATTTTTGCGGCCGCTGGGAGGAATTCGCGTCGTTTTCATGCGTCGGGATATGCAAATGTGTTTTTACGGCGATCCACGAAGATACGAGCAGTCTTCGCAATGGCTTACGTCTAGTTTTTTTTACGTACTGTTAGACCAGCTTTTTGCTGGTCTAACGGTGCGTAGCCCATGTTAAGTATGGCCGTCGTTCCCGCGTCAAATTTAATTTTTAGAAATGTCCGTAAACGACGCTACTCAAACAACGAATGACGTAACGACGTGATTTTTGCGAACGGAGCATGCGCGCCTATTTTAAATCCTTCACGCCCCCTACTCGTCTAGATGGATTGCGACGGGAGAAATACACTACGCCGCCATCGTTTACTGGACAAAATCTACCTGGATTCCACGTAGAGCCAGGTAAAAAACGGCAGCGTAGTGTATTTCTGATACGCTACGAGAATCCAATTCTCTCTGAATCTGGGCCATTGTTTTTTTTGTTCAAAAATGTCACTCTATTTTTGTATATAGCGCAAACAATAAAAATTGCAGAGGTGATCAAATACCACTAAAAGAAAGCTCTATTTGTGGGAAGAAAAGGACGCAAATTTTGTTTGGGAGCCACGTCGCACGACCGCGCAATTGTCAGTTAAAGCGATGCAGTGCCGAATCGTAAAAACGCCTCTGAGCATTTAGTCCGGGGCTTAAGTGGTTAATGCTACTGGTATATTTGTTAGTTAATTAGGCATTGGTGCAAATTGTATGCCTTAAAAGATCTCACAAATTTAAACCAAAACGTGGTATAGTTTTATGTTAATTTCTTGCTTTAGGTGTATCCAAATATAATACTGTATTGTTTCACATTTTTGGAAAAGGAAAGTTTAGAACTTTAAAATGCATTCTTCTGTATAGAAATGTTTATCCAGGAGACATAAAGTAATCATCCAAGGCAAATCTCATTTGACGTTCTCATTCCTGGTTCATTCGTATCATGTGGACGCCAATATTACAATTTTAACAACTTCATGATTTGTTTAAAGCAGAAACATGAAAAGTTTTTTTTTTCTCCTTATGCCGTCCTTCTTTATAGATTCCAGAGTAAAACTTGATGTCACCTCCAATTTTATTCACCCTTTGTAAAAGAGCTAAAGTTTTAACTGAGTGTCCTTTAGGGAGCTGTTATTGGAGCCAAAAATATTAACTTGTTTAGATTACAAAGAGAGAAAGTACAATGAAAAGCAGTCTGTTTGTAAAATAACTTTTTTTTTTTTACTTTGTTTTAAATACCGATTATAAAAACAATGCAGGGTTTTCTTGATCAACAGGCGTGAAATGAACAGTATGGCTGTAGGACCATGCCTAATACACACCAGAACAATTGTTTAATTTTTCATTGCTACTAAAGGCTACAGAGCAGTAAAGTATAATTCTGTACAGATCTCTGACAAGCTGGAGCAAGCTACGTTGTCTCAAATCTTAAATATCTGCTAAAGCTCTAGCGTGCCTATGCCAAACCATATCATATGTCTATGTATAGAACAGCTAATAACAGATTAACTAAATAAGATCTGTTTCTGGGATCTGTTATTATTTGTTTTATTGGATGGTGGTGCCAGGAATGGTTGTAAACTTTCTTTTGTGGTATAACTCATAGGAGCCTTTCAGTCTACTTATACATGTTAACATCAAACTCGATGGTGAACCCTTAAAACTTGTTTAATAAAGCAACAAACAAATGTTTGTGATTTTGTTACCAGATGTTGGTAAATTTTTTGATTCTTCTATAACAATTTTTAAAATGATAATTTTTCCTGTTTTTCATAAAGGATAGGCCTTTGCCACAGTATTGTGGGAGTTGCCAATATGTGACTAGGGATGAGCCGAAAACTCCCGCATTCGGTTCGCACCAGAACCATCGAACAGACCGAGTCTATGGGACTCGAACGGTCGAATTCAAAAACGATCATTTTAAAGACCAATATTCAAGTTATTGTTGGAAAACGTCTTTGAGAACCCGGGTCTTGCCCCAGGGAACATGTATCAATAGAAAAATGTTTAAAAAACTGTAGTTTTTTCAGGAGCAGGACTCCTGTAAAAATTTGCGTTTTTAAAACTTTTTTTTCCATTGATACATGTTCCCTGGGGCAAGACCCGGGTTCTCAAAGACGTTTTCACAGGCAAACTATAGACACCCAGCAGGTACAATATTTAAAGGAAGCAGTGATTTTATTGATGCTTAAAGCGGAGTTCCACCCTTAAAACCACTTTCTTTCATCCCATCCAGCATACTGGCATCAGCGCCAGTATGCTGTTTTTTTTTTTTTTTTAATCCATGTACTTACTTTATAATAGATCATTTAAATTTGGGCGCACCGCGGTGTATGTCGCCGCTATAAGGCGTCACGCCTTCCGGAAACAGCAGACTAGCGTTCGGCTCTTCTCGGCGCCTGCGCACAGACCCAGGAGCTGACTGCGCAGGCGCCGTAAATAGCCGGTCCTAGTTCGGCTTTTTTCGGAGGGCGTGACGCGGCTATATACGGCGCCTGCGCAGTCAGCTTCTGGGTCTGTGCTGACGCCAGTATGCTGGATGGGATGAAAGAAAGTGGTTTTAAGGGTGGAACTCCGCTTTAAATAAAAAAAAAATCCTTTTAATATTGTACCTGCTGGGTGTCTATACCTGTGATAACGTCTTTAAATAGCATAATCACCTGCCTGCCAGTGAATTAGGAATAACTGATCTAGCTAAGCTATACAGTGTATAAATATATGTACAACTCCTAGGGAACAAACTACACGAGGGCACCCAGCAGGCGGCCTTACATAGTGTGGGGCGTGTGCTAAAGCCCCACACTATGGCCAAAGCCACCCAGGCTTTGGCCAATTATGGCTCTTCGTTTTTTGCGCGCTGTGATTGGCCAAGCATGCGGGACATACAGCATGCTTGGCCAATCATCAGCGCGCAATGCCGCAGTGAATTATGGGCCGTTTTGCGTCACTCGAATTTGGTGCGAACGACTGCTTTTGTTCGAATTTCGTCGAACGTACGAACAGACGATGTTCGAGTCGAACATACGTTCGTATCAAAAGGAAAGCTCTTCCCTATATGTGACTAAAGGAAGTGTCAAAGACCAGTTTATCTCATTAAAATTACATAATAATATATGTGTATCACTATATATTTCTTGTATTAAGAATATCATCAAATAATACAATAGATTTGGAAAACATTAGAAACCCACATCCTCAAATATTTAATATAGAACTAAAGCCAAACTTTTTTGTCATTTTGGATACTCCTGTCAATTTTTTTTCTTCTGTGTCCCCTTAGGGAGATTTTCCTTCACTTCCTGTCCCATACCTAAAGCAGGTAGTGAGAAGTCTCCAGAGCAAGTGTCCCCATTTGAGGGTTTTCCCTCTATTCCTGTTCTGGTAATAAATAAAAGTACAGAATTTCTAGATCGGTGGTCCTATCCCCCTGTCCTCCAGTCTGTACAAAACTAAAAAATAGTTTCACCTTTAGTTATTCTTTAAGTGTATAAAGTTCTGTTTTGTCTCACAAATATTTAAAACAAATGAGAGGTCCAGCCAAAGCTTGTTTTGCTGTACTTCTCCTATGGATCACAGGAGTACAATTTGTTTTGCACATTTGTGACCCGTTTTCAGCAGAGAGTGGACTGAATCTCCAGGCACTGCATCATACCGACAGTAAAAGTCGGAATCTGCCGGGTGCCTGGACTGACACCCGTTTCAGTAAGCCGCTGAGAACGTGAGACGCCCCGCCCCACCCCTCCATAGCACAACACTCCAATGAGTGAGGAGGGAGAGGAGCAGAGAGCTGTGACTGGCAGTCTAATGCCGTGTACACACGGTCATTTTTTGTCTTGTAAAAACCGTAGTTTTTTCTCATGAAAAAAACGTTGTTTTTCAAACTTCATTTTAAAAAACGACGTTGCCTACACACCATCGTTTTCTGAAAATGCTCTTACAAAGCGCGGTTACGTACACCACGTTCGACGGCACTCTGTTCCATTGAAGCTCCCGTCTCATAACTTGCTTCTGAGCATGCGCTGGTTTAAAAACGTTGTTTTAAACATCGTTTTGCCCACACACGATCATTTTTTATGACACAAAAAAAGACATTTTGAAAAACGGCATAAAAAATTGAAGCATGTTCAAATTTTTTTTGGTCGTTTTTCAGAAGACATAAAACAACGTTTTAGAAAAAATTGGTAAATACCTGAGTATGTACACTCACCGCGCTACTAAAACACTAAAGCAGCCAACATAACTAAGTGATCAATTTAGCAAAACACAATATAAACAAAGAAAATATGTAGCGCTTAACACATATATAAACCAAAAGAAAACAAAACAAAACAAAAACGAAAACAAAAACAATAGTGTGGGTTAAAACACCATAGGTGCACTTGAAGTGTCCTTTGAAATAATATAAAGTCCACAGGAGTCAATACAGTGACTTGAGTGAGAATAATCCACCACCATAGGATAAGTTGGAGAGGCTTACCAGATAAATAGTGACCACATTAGGTGTACACCTATTGGTCAACTATAGCTTGAGGTTAGACGCTGTTCTCACAAGGACTCAGAAAAGGTGAATATCAAAGGTGACCGATCGTTTTGAAGAATCAGACTTAAGGTTTTTCCTCTTCATCACAATGCATTCAGCCAGAGACATGACTCGAAAAGTCCAATGGCAAAGAAAAATAGAGCAGACATAGTATAACTCTGATAAAAAAGTTTTACTTGAATAAACAAAAAATAGTACACTCACATTTGATATGAACAATCATGGGCGAAAAACAATTAATATAGGCAGTAGGGTCAATCACTTCCCGACGCGTTTCGTCTCTTAGACATCATCATGGGGATTGTCCTACTGCATAGAGAGACCCCTTAATATATACTAAACCCCCCCAGATAATTGGCAATGAAGTAAAATGTACAGAGTGATTACTACTTGGTACTTCCGGGTGGGGGAAAGATGGCCGCCACGGCGTGCGTTCCAAGCCTCGCTTTGGCATAATGATAGCAAAAAACAGGGCATATAAAACAAACCATCACTACTAAATATTCCGGAATAAGACACATAAAATGAAGCTCACAATGATGTGAGTCGATATAAGGCCCATTCATGTAAAAGTTTGTACCGCTATGCGCTCCAAACCTCGCCTCACACACAGCAGCACGGCAGAGGGGCGCATAGAGCGCAGGCGCGAACCAACCACCCAATCACGCGGTGCGCCGGACGCCATCCAGTCACACGGCACGTCGCGCATCACTGGTCCGTAGGACCGCGATGCGCTCCACTCCTCGTTAGCAAACGAGGAAACGGAACGTGCCGCGCGATGACGTCACGCGTCACTGGTTAGAAGACCGCGATGCGCTCCAAGTCTCGTAACCAAACGAGGAAATGGAACATACTATCGGGTCGCACGATGACGCTGCACCAACGAGAGGGGGGAGGGTACAAAAAATCATAACATTAACCCATAGTTTCAAGGAGATAGAGGTGACAGATCTAAGAAAGGCACCACAACTCTCAAATAAATATAAATCATATAATACACCAAGAAACTAACTGCACAAGGGCATATTAAGATATGAAGTTCATGACATAAATCACATGTTATAATACAATTAAATGTACAAACATATTAAAACATATTAAAATATTAAAAAAGAGAAGAACGTCTGGTTAGGTGATAAAGACTAAACCAAAAGTCTTAACATATATTAAATAGTTAGACTCATATACAGGATAAAGTAACATTGGTATAGAACCAATGTATTACAAATCAATATATGGCTTTCACATCAAACATAAAAAAGGACTATATCAGTGAAGAACAGTCCAGTCTATATGTTTGTGGAATACCGAGCCATGCTAGGCGTCACTATCGGGAGTGTCATGCACGCAACCCTAAGGGTACCCAGTTCCTTATTATAGACAAATATGTAGCACCTTGGAGAGGCGGAGCCAAGACTAGGGGTGTCTCTAGGTTGGAAACCTATTGGATCTACACTTTACGCACTTATGTCCCACATGGCTTGAATGTCGAGTGGGACGTAAATGCATTCATTAATCAGTCTTAAGATCATTTTTTCCTACTAGGTTTCCAGCCATTATATGTTTTTTTCATATTATAATTCTCACATCTTTCTGGGAATATTTTCAATTTTAATTTCAATATTTCAATATTTTGACTTAGACTTTAGGGCCTAGCATGGCTCGGTATTCCACAAACATATAGACTGGACTGTTCTTCACTGATATAGTCCTTTTTTATGTTTGATGTGAAAGCCATATATTGATTTGTAATACATTGGTTCTATACCAATGTTACTTTATCCTGTATATGAGTCTAACTATTTAATATATGTTAAGACTTTTGGTTTAGTCTTTATCACCTAACCAGACGTTCTTCTCTTTTTTAATATTTTAATATTTTTTAATATGTTTGTACATTTAATTGTATTATAACATGTGATTTATGTCATAAACTTCATATCTTAATATGCCCTTGTGCAGTTAGTTTCTTGGTGTATTATATGATTTATATTTATTTGAGAGTTGTGGTGCCTTTCTTAGATCTGTCACCTCTATCTCCTTGAAACTATGGGTTAATGTTATGATTTTTTGTACCCTCCCCCCTCTCGTTGGTGCAGCGTCATCGTGCGACCCGATAGTATGTTCCATTTCCTCGTTTGGTTACGAGACTTGGAGCGCATCGCGGTCTTCTAACCAGTGACGCGTGACGTCATCGCGCGGCACGTTCCGTTTCCTCGTTTGCTAACGAGGAGTGGAGCGCATCGCGGTCCTACGGACCAGTGATGCGCGATGTGCCGTGTGACTGGATGGCGTCCGGCGCACCGCGTGATTGGGTGGTTGGTTCGCGCCTGCGCTCTATGCGCCCCTCTGCCGTGCTGCTGTGTGTGAGGCGAGGTTTGGAGCGCATAGCGGTACAAACTTTTACATGAATGGGCCTTATATCGACTCACATCATTGTGAGCTTCATTTTATGTGTCTTATTCCGGAATATTTAGTAGTGATGGTTTGTTTTATATGCCCTGTTTTTTGCTATCATTATGCCAAAGCGAGGCTTGGAACGCACGCCGTGGCGGCCATCTTTCCCCCACCCGGAAGTACCAAGTAGTAATCACTCTGTACATTTTACTTCATTGCCAATTATCTGGGGGGGTTTAGTATATATTAAGGGGTCTCTCTATGCAGTAGGACAATCCCCATGATGATGTCTAAGAGACAAAACGCGTCGGGAAGTGATTGACCCTACTGCCTATATTAATTGTTTTTCGCCCATGATTGTTCATATCAAATGTGAGTGTACTATTTTTTGTTTATTCAAGTAAAACTTTTTTATCAGAGTTATACTATGTCTGCTCTATTTTTCTTTGCCATTGGACTTTTCGAGTCATGTCTCTGGCTGAATGCATTGTGATGAAGAGGAAAAACCTTAAGTCTGATTCTTCAAAACGATCGGTCACCTTTGATATTCACCTTTTCTGAGTCCTTGTGAGAACAGCGTCTAACCTCAAGCTATAGTTGACCAATAGGTGTACACCTAATGTGGTCACTATTTATCTGGTAAGCCTCTCCAACTTATCCTATGGTGGTGGATTATTCTCACTCAAGTCACTGTATTGACTCCTGTGGACTTTATATTATTTCAAAGGACACTTCAAGTGCACCTATGGTGTTTTAACCCACACTATTGTTTTTGTTTTCGTTTTTGTTTTGTTTTGTTTTCTTTTGGTTTATATATGTGTTAAGCGCTACATATTTTCTTTGTTTATATTGTGTTTTGCTAAATTGATCACTTAGTTATGTTGGCTGCTTTAGTGTTTTAGTAGCGCGGTGAGTGTACATACTCAGGTATTTACCAATTTTTTCTATATTGCTTGATCACTTTTTCACTGCTGCCACTATCTTTATATTTTTGTTTTTAGTCCATCATGGACGTGTTTGATTATAGAGCTTCACGCACTGTCAATACTGATGGTGTCTTTACTATTATTGATAATGACACCGAGATTGGAGGCCTCTTTTTGAGACTTAAAAATGTAATGGTATCAGAACTCCATTTACAGTGGGATATTGCCTTCCTCACACAGTATGTGAGGGAGGGCATGGTACCCCGTAGTCTCAGATGGGAGGTTCAACCACAACAGGGAGAATTGGATCTTGACTCTTGGTATAACTACTTTAACGAGGCAGGTACCAACTTTGTACAATTTTTACTTTCACGTAAACAGTCTAGACTTCTAGTTTTAGATAGGGAAATCAAAGATATCAAAGATAAATTATTGTTATCCAAAAACTCTACTGAATACAACACTCTCTCCTCGAACCTCCAGCTGCACTTGGAGAAAGAGGATAGGGACCAGAGAACTAAAAAGCACAAAAAGTACTCTAGGGATGCTGGCGACTATAAATATCGGTCTGTATTTAAGTGGCAGAGAACTTTGGGTATCTCGGTAGATCAAGGCTCCCCCATTGAGGTTGATGCTAGTTCTAGCAATACGAATGTACCCAATCCACAACAAGTGAAATCTATCTACCCTGGATCCCGCCCTCCCCCCCCTGCCCAGGTAGGGCATCCTTCTGGAGGAAGGCACCCCAATGTCTATACTCCAATGAGAAATGCCTCCAGACAGGGTAGGAGAGGTGGTAGAGGTAGATCTAGGGGCAATTTTTCAGACCCTATGCCCCCAGATTATCGAAGATATGACCATTATGACTATTATGAGTCACCAAAAAGATACAACAACTATACGACACCATATGATACTAATTTGTATCGTCAAGAATATCCAGCAATACCTACTAACAATAGGTTTACACCACTTCGGGATATTAGGGATGAGCCCTCTGGCTATTCCAGACCCAATGTAGACTATGGTCATACTGGTCCGGGGGTCCATTCCAGCCAGGATTTTCATCAGGCAGGACAAGGCCACAAAAGGCCTTCAGACATAAAAGAGGCAACCGGGGAGGCAAAAGGCACCAAAAGAAGAAAGAGAAGAACTTGATAGGCCAAGGAATATTCAATCTTAGTGGCAAAGAACTCTCTCAAAACGAGTTGGCCGTTTTAGATAAAGGCCTTAAATTTGCCCCACCCAATAAACTGAATAAATTCGATACTTTTATCGATATTCATAAGTTTATACGGAAGATGAATATTCAACGCCATTTTTTGTCCACTCCCTTGCCTCATATGGAGAGAGCAGCCATATCAGGGACGGTCCACTCCGGGCTTTCTAACCCTTCATTGTTTAACCCCCCTGCCCCTGCCTCATCTACCATTAATACATTTAGAGATCTTGTTTTTAAGGATTTGGAAGCTTTACCTGTCAAGAAATTCTATAACCAACCGATCCCAAAAGATGGTTTTCTTGCACTGTGCAACCGTAAGGACATAATAGTGCGTCCAGCCGATAAAGGGGGTGCATTGGTGGTTTTGGATAAATCTGACTATAATGCTGAAATGGATCGTATCCTTAGTGATACCGATACCTATAAACAAATACCTAACGATCCCACCAATAGCTTTAAGCGAGAATTGACCAGTCTTATTAAAAAGGGTTTTGATTCATATATTTTGAATAAAAAGGAGCAATCCTATTTGATTCCTCTTGCTCCGAGAATACCCACTATCTATCAACTTCCAAAAATTCATAAGGATCCTCTCAGACCCCCTGGGAGACCAATAGTTAGTGGCATAGATTCTATCACGTCCCGGATTGGTCGCTATATCGATAACTACTTACAGCCTCTTGTTAAGCTTACGCCATCGTACCTTAAAGACACTACCGCCACAATTAGACTCCTAGAGGGTACACGTATTGATGGTGACTATCTCCTTGCAACAGCGGACGTAGCTTCACTATACACGTGTATTCCCCAACTTTTGGGTTTCGAAGCGGTTTCCTACTTTTTGAACCAAGATCACTCCATTGTTGATGAACAAAAAGCATTTATTATGGACCTTCTCAAATTCGCGACTACTCATAATTATTTCTGGTTCAACCAGAAGTTCTACCTTCAAGAACGTGGTGTCGCGATGGGGGCTAAATTTGCCCCGAGTTTGGCCAATTTATTTATGGCCAAATGGGAGGAGGATGTCGTCTATTTTGAACGTCATCCATCCTTGGTCCTATGGGCCCGATACATAGACGACATCCTCCTCCTTTGGGATGGTCCACCAGAATCACTTAATGAGTACTTTTTGGCTTTGAATACCAATGAGCGCGGTATCTCCCTTACTCATACTTGGAGTTCTAGTAAGGTTGTTTTCCTTGACCTTGAGATCGAGCTACAACTACGTCAGTTTAAGTTTCAGACTCATTTCAAGGCAACAGATCGTAATAGCTACATCCCTAGAGACAGTTGCCATCACCGATCCTGGCTGGATTCGGTTCCTCGCAGTCAATTTTTGCGTTTACGCAGAAATTGCACTGATTATGAGTCCTATTCCGTACAGGCTCAGGTTTTAAAAGAAAGGTTTATTGAAAAGGGGTATGATAATTCAGTTATAGATCTGGAATTACAACAGGTGGGAACCATAGACAGGGTGTCCCTGTTATCCCATAAGCCCCCACGTGAACCTAATGGGATTTTCAAGTTCTCCTTTCTGACCTCTTACTCTACACAACATAGAGATGTCAAATCTCTCATTAATAAACACTGGGATGTACTCAAGACTGACAAAGTTCTTGGTCCTAACCTACCTGATAAGGCCCAAATTATCTTTAAAGGAGCTCCATCATTGAGAAATAGTATTGCTCCAAATGTTGTCGATCCACCTGTCCGCCCTGTTTTCTTTCAGGAAATGAAAGGATATTTTCCATGCAAAAAATGCAATGTATGCCACTGGAACACCAGTGGTAGAACCAAATCCTTGGAATTTAGATCGACCATAACAGGACAAACTTACCCTATAAAACGCTTCTGCACATGTGCATCGACTCACATAGTGTATCTTATCACCTGCCCGTGCGGGAAACAATATGTGGGACGTACTATACGTGCATTTTCCGTACGGGTAGGTGAACATGTGGCCAAAATCATAGGTGGATGTACTAAACATACGGTACCCCGTCACTATCGGGAGTGTCATGCACGCAACCCTAAGGGTACCCAGTTCCTTATTATAGACAAATATGTAGCACCTTGGAGAGGCGGAGCCAAGACTAGGGGTGTCTCTAGGTTGGAAACCTATTGGATCTACACTTTACGCACTTATGTCCCACATGGCTTGAATGTCGAGTGGGACGTAAATGCATTCATTAATCAGTCTTAAGATCATTTTTTCCTACTAGGTTTCCAGCCATTATATGTTTTTTTTCATATTATAATTCTCACATCTTTCTGGGAATATTTTCAATTTTAATTTCAATATTTCAATATTTTGACTTAGACTTTAGGGCCTAGCATGGCTCGGTATTCCACAAACATATAGACTGGACTGTTCTTCACTGATATAGTCCTTTTTTATGTTTGATGTGAAAGCCATATATTGATTTGTAATACATTGGTTCTATACCAATGTTACTTTATCCTGTATATGAGTCTAACTATTTAATATATGTTAAGACTTTTGGTTTAGTCTTTATCACCTAACCAGACGTTCTTCTCTTTTTTAATATTTTAATATGTTTTAATATGTTTGTACATTTAATTGTATTATAACATGTGATTTATGTCATGAACTTCATATCTTAATATGCCCTTGTGCAGTTAGTTTCTTGGTGTATTATATGATTTATATTTATTTGAGAGTTGTGGTGCCTTTCTTAGATCTGTCACCTCTATCTCCTTGAAACTATGGGTTAATGTTATGATTTTTTGTACCCTCCCCCCTCTCGTTGGTGCAGCGTCATCGTGCGACCCGATAGTATGTTCCATTTCCTCGTTTGGTTACGAGACTTGGAGCGCATCGCGGTCTTCTAACCAGTGACGCGTGACGTCATCGCGCGGCACGTTCCGTTTCCTCGTTTGCTAACGAGGAGTGGAGCGCATCGCGGTCCTACGGACCAGTGATGCGCGACGTGCCGTGTGACTGGATGGCGTCCGGCGCACCGCGTGATTGGGTGGTTGGTTCGCGCCTGCGCTCTATGCGCCCCTCTGCCGTGCTGCTGTGTGTGAGGCGAGGTTTGGAGCGCATAGCGGTACAAACTTTTACATGAATGGGCCTTATATCGACTCACATCATTGTGAGCTTCATTTTATGTGTCTTATTCCGGAATATTTAGTAGTGATGGTTTGTTTTATATGCCCTGTTTTTTGCTATCATTATGCCAAAGCGAGGCTTGGAACGCACGCCGTGGCGGCCATCTTTCCCCCACCCGGAAGTACCAAGTAGTAATCACTCTGTACATTTTACTTCATTGCCAATTATCTGGGGGGGTTTAGTATATATTAAGGGGTCTCTCTATGCAGTAGGACAATCCCCATGATGATGTCTAAGAGACGAAACGCGTCGGGAAGTGATTGACCCTACTGCCTATATTAATTGTTTTTCGCCCATGATTGTTCATATCAAATGTGAGTGTACTATTTTTTGTTTATTCAAGTAAAACTTTTTTATCAGAGTTATACTATGTCTGCTCTATTTTTCTTTGCCATTGGACTTTTCGAGTCATGTCTCTGGCTGAATGCATTGTGATGAAGAGGAAAAACCTTAAGTCTGATTCTTCAAAACGATCGGTCACCTTTGATATTCACCTTTTCTGAGTCCTTGTGAGAACAGCGTCTAACCTCAAGCTATAGTTGACCAATAGGTGTACACCTAATGTGGTCACTATTTATCTGGTAAGCCTCTCCAACTTATCCTATGGTGGTGGATTATTCTCACTCAAGTCACTGTATTGACTCCTGTGGACTTTATATTATTTCAAAGGACACTTCAAGTGCACCTATGGTGTTTTAACCCACACTATTGTTTTTGTTTTCGTTTTTGTTTTGTTTTGTTTTCTTTTGGTTTATATATGTGTTAAGCGCTACATATTTTCTTTGTTTATATTGTGTTTTGCTAAATTGATCACTTAGTTATGTTGGCTGCTTTAGTGTTTTAGTAGCGCGGTGAGTGTACATACTCAGGTATTTACCAATTTTTTCTATATTGCTTGATCACTTTTTCACTGCTGCCACTATCTTTATATTTTTGTTTTTAGTCCATCATGGACGTGTTTGATTATAGAGCTTCACGCACTGTCAATACTGATGGTGTCTTTACTATTATTGATAATGACACCGAGATTGGAGGCCTCTTTTTGAGACTTAAAAATGTAATGGTATCAGAACTCCATTTACAGTGGGATATTGCCTTCCTCACACAGTATGTGAGGGAGGGCATGGTACCCCGTAGTCTCAGATGGGAGGTTCAACCACAACAGGGAGAATTGGATCTTGACTCTTGGTATAACTACTTTAACGAGGCAGGTACCAACTTTGTACAATTTTTACTTTCACGTAAACAGTCTAGACTTCTAGTTTTAGATAGGGAAATCAAAGATATCAAAGATAAATTATTGTTATCCAAAAACTCTACTGAATACAACACTCTCTCCTCGAACCTCCAGCTGCACTTGGAGAAAGAGGATAGGGACCAGAGAACTAAAAAGCACAAAAAGTACTCTAGGGATGCTGGCGACTATAAATATCGGTCTGTATTTAAGTGGCAGAGAACTTTGGGTATCTCGGTAGATCAAGGCTCCCCCATTGAGGTTGATGCTAGTTCTAGCAATACGAATGTACCCAATCCACAACAAGTGAAATCTATCTACCCTGGATCCCGCCCTCCCCCCCCTGCCCAGGTAGGGCATCCTTCTGGAGGAAGGCACCCCAATGTCTATACTCCAATGAGAAATGCCTCCAGACAGGGTAGGAGAGGTGGTAGAGGTAGATCTAGGGGCAATTTTTCAGACCCTATGCCCCCAGATTATCGAAGATATGACCATTATGACTATTATGAGTCACCAAAAAGATACAACAACTATACGACACCATATGATACTAATTTGTATCGTCAAGAATATCCAGCAATACCTACTAACAATAGGTTTACACCACTTCGGGATATTAGGGATGAGCCCTCTGGCTATTCCAGACCCAATGTAGACTATGGTCATACTGGTCCGGGGGTCCATTCCAGCCAGGATTTTCATCAGGCAGGACAAGGCCACAAAAGGCCTTCAGACATAAAAGAGGCAACCGGGGAGGCAAAAGGCACCAAAAGAAGAAAGAGAAGAACTTGATAGGCCAAGGAATATTCAATCTTAGTGGCAAAGAACTCTCTCAAAACGAGTTGGCCGTTTTAGATAAAGGCCTTAAATTTGCCCCACCCAATAAACTGAATAAATTCGATACTTTTATCGATATTCATAAGTTTATACGGAAGATGAATATTCAACGCCATTTTTTGTCCACTCCCTTGCCTCATATGGAGAGAGCAGCCATATCAGGGACGGTCCACTCCGGGCTTTCTAACCCTTCATTGTTTAACCCCCCTGCCCCTGCCTCATCTACCATTAATACATTTAGAGATCTTGTTTTTAAGGATTTGGAAGCTTTACCTGTCAAGAAATTCTATAACCAACCGATCCCAAAAGATGGTTTTCTTGCACTGTGCAACCGTAAGGACATAATAGTGCGTCCAGCCGATAAAGGGGGTGCATTGGTGGTTTTGGATAAATCTGACTATAATGCTGAAATGGATCGTATCCTTAGTGATACCGATACCTATAAACAAATACCTAACGATCCCACCAATAGCTTTAAGCGAGAATTGACCAGTCTTATTAAAAAGGGTTTTGATTCATATATTTTGAATAAAAAGGAGCAATCCTATTTGATTCCTCTTGCTCCGAGAATACCCACTATCTATCAACTTCCAAAAATTCATAAGGATCCTCTCAGACCCCCTGGGAGACCAATAGTTAGTGGCATAGATTCTATCACGTCCCGGATTGGTCGCTATATCGATAACTACTTACAGCCTCTTGTTAAGCTTACGCCATCGTACCTTAAAGACACTACCGCCACAATTAGACTCCTAGAGGGTACACGTATTGATGGTGACTATCTCCTTGCAACAGCGGACGTAGCTTCACTATACACGTGTATTCCCCAACTTTTGGGTTTCGAAGCGGTTTCCTACTTTTTGAACCAAGATCACTCCATTGTTGATGAACAAAAAGCATTTATTATGGACCTTCTCAAATTCGCGACTACTCATAATTATTTCTGGTTCAACCAGAAGTTCTACCTTCAAGAACGTGGTGTCGCGATGGGGGCTAAATTTGCCCCGAGTTTGGCCAATTTATTTATGGCCAAATGGGAGGAGGATGTCGTCTATTTTGAACGTCATCCATCCTTGGTCCTATGGGCCCGATACATAGACGACATCCTCCTCCTTTGGGATGGTCCACCAGAATCACTTAATGAGTACTTTTTGGCTTTGAATACCAATGAGCGCGGTATCTCCCTTACTCATACTTGGAGTTCTAGTAAGGTTGTTTTCCTTGACCTTGAGATCGAGCTACAACTACGTCAGTTTAAGTTTCAGACTCATTTCAAGGCAACAGATCGTAATAGCTACATCCCTAGAGACAGTTGCCATCACCGATCCTGGCTGGATTCGGTTCCTCGCAGTCAATTTTTGCGTTTACGCAGAAATTGCACTGATTATGAGTCCTATTCCGTACAGGCTCAGGTTTTAAAAGAAAGGTTTATTGAAAAGGGGTATGATAATTCAGTTATAGATCTGGAATTACAACAGGTGGGAACCATAGACAGGGTGTCCCTGTTATCCCATAAGCCCCCACGTGAACCTAATGGGATTTTCAAGTTCTCCTTTCTGACCTCTTACTCTACACAACATAGAGATGTCAAATCTCTCATTAATAAACACTGGGATGTACTCAAGACTGACAAAGTTCTTGGTCCTAACCTACCTGATAAGGCCCAAATTATCTTTAAAGGAGCTCCATCATTGAGAAATAGTATTGCTCCAAATGTTGTCGATCCACCTGTCCGCCCTGTTTTCTTTCAGGAAATGAAAGGATATTTTCCATGCAAAAAATGCAATGTATGCCACTGGAACACCAGTGGTAGAACCAAATCCTTGGAATTTAGATCGACCATAACAGGACAAACTTACCCTATAAAACGCTTCTGCACATGTGCATCGACTCACATAGTGTATCTTATCACCTGCCCGTGCGGGAAACAATATGTGGGACGTACTATACGTGCATTTTCCGTACGGGTAGGTGAACATGTGGCCAAAATCATAGGTGGATGTACTAAACATACGGTACCCCGTCACTATCGGGAGTGTCATGCACGCAACCCTAAGGGTACCCAGTTCCTTATTATAGACAAATATGTAGCACCTTGGAGAGGCGGAGCCAAGACTAGGGGTGTCTCTAGGTTGGAAACCTATTGGATCTACACTTTACGCACTTATGTCCCACATGGCTTGAATGTCGAGTGGGACGTAAATGCATTCATTAATCAGTCTTAAGATCATTTTTTCCTACTAGGTTTCCAGCCATTATATGTTTTTTTCATATTATAATTCTCACATCTTTCTGGGAATATTTTCAATTTTAATTTCAATATTTCAATATTTTGACTTAGACTTTAGGGCCTAGCATGGCTCGGTATTCCACAAACATATAGACTGGACTGTTCTTCACTGATATAGTCCTTTTTTATGTTTGATGTGAAAGCCATATATTGATTTGTAATACATTGGTTCTATACCAATGTTACTTTATCCTGTATATGAGTCTAACTATTTAATATATGTTAAGACTTTTGGTTTAGTCTTTATCACCTAACCAGACGTTCTTCTCTTTTTTAATATTTTAATATGTTTTAATATGTTTGTACATTTAATTGTATTATAACATGTGATTTATGTCATGAACTTCATATCTTAATATGCCCTTGTGCAGTTAGTTTCTTGGTGTATTATATGATTTATATTTATTTGAGAGTTGTGGTGCCTTTCTTAGATCTGTCACCTCTATCTCCTTGAAACTATGGGTTAATGTTATGATTTTTTGTACCCTCCCCCCTCTCGTTGGTGCAGCGTCATCGTGCGACCCGATAGTATGTTCCATTTCCTCGTTTGGTTACGAGACTTGGAGCGCATCGCGGTCTTCTAACCAGTGACGCGTGACGTCATCGCGCGGCACGTTCCGTTTCCTCGTTTGCTAACGAGGAGTGGAGCGCATCGCGGTCCTACGGACCAGTGATGCGCGACGTGCCGTGTGACTGGATGGCGTCCGGCGCACCGCGTGATTGGGTGGTTGGTTCGCGCCTGCGCTCTATGCGCCCCTCTGCCGTGCTGCTGTGTGTGAGGCGAGGTTTGGAGCGCATAGCGGTACAAACTTTTACATGAATGGGCCTTATATCGACTCACATCATTGTGAGCTTCATTTTATGTGTCTTATTCCGGAATATTTAGTAGTGATGGTTTGTTTTATATGCCCTGTTTTTTGCTATCATTATGCCAAAGCGAGGCTTGGAACGCACGCCGTGGCGGCCATCTTTCCCCCACCCGGAAGTACCAAGTAGTAATCACTCTGTACATTTTACTTCATTGCCAATTATCTGGGGGGGTTTAGTATATATTAAGGGGTCTCTCTATGCAGTAGGACAATCCCCATGATGATGTCTAAGAGACAAAACGCGTCGGGAAGTGATTGACCCTACTGCCTATATTAATTGTTTTTCGCCCATGATTGTTCATATCAAATGTGAGTGTACTATTTTTTGTTTATTCAAGTAAAACTTTTTTATCAGAGTTATACTATGTCTGCTCTATTTTTCTTTGCCATTGGACTTTTCGAGTCATGTCTCTGGCTGAATGCATTGTGATGAAGAGGAAAAACCTTAAGTCTGATTCTTCAAAACGATCGGTCACCTTTGATATTCACCTTTTCTGAGTCCTTGTGAGAACAGCGTCTAACCTCAAGCTATAGTTGACCAATAGGTGTACACCTAATGTGGTCACTATTTATCTGGTAAGCCTCTCCAACTTATCCTATGGTGGTGGATTATTCTCACTCAAGTCACTGTATTGACTCCTGTGGACTTTATATTATTTCAAAGGACACTTCAAGTGCACCTATGGTGTTTTAACCCACACTATTGTTTTTGTTTTCGTTTTTGTTTTGTTTTGTTTTCTTTTGGTTTATATATGTGTTAAGCGCTACATATTTTCTTTGTTTATAAAACAACGTTTTGCCCACACACGATCATTTTAAATGATGTTTTTTAAAACGTTGTTTTATTTCATCACAAAAAATGACCGTGTGTATAAGGCTCTCTGCTCACAGAGCTCTGAAAACCGAGCAATCAACAATGTTCGATCGCTCAATTTTCAGTGCAGAGGCGCCAGGGGACAGATGCAGCATCAGACTGACGCCGCAATCCACCTAGGTAAGTATGAATCTAAAAAAAAAAAAAATACTTTTACTTATTTTTTAACTTTTAGTATGGGCATGCATTTTACACACCTCCCAACTGAACTTTTTTGAGATGGTAAAAAGGGACACATTATAGCATAAAGTATGTAGGCTAAATATGAAATCCTGCTATGACAATACACAATTAATAGGCAAAACGATTGGTTAGAACCACAATTGCTTTTTTTCTTGCTGCTAATTTACAATTTAAACTGCAATAAATAAGTGGTTGGATGAAAGGCTTAGTGTATTATAACACTTTTGGTAGTAGAATATTATTATTTTTTAGGAGTCTATACATCAGACAAAAAAGTGGGACAATGGATAAGGGAAGGTAAATAGAGTAATTTGTTTTTAAGTAAGAAACTATTGACAGTTGTTGCATCAGACACCATGTCAACTATAAGGCTGCATTCACACTATAGCGCGACATATTGTACCGCGATTTGCCGCGACAAAACGCGTCGTTTTTTAGCCTTGTTTTCGCTGGAGGGGTGATTTTAACATTGTCGGCTATGCCCGAACGCCGAAGCCACCTCAAAAAAAGGGACGGGACTTGAGCTTCAGGCGTACGGCGTTTCGGCGTTCGGCGTGAAGATGTGAACAATGTTAAATCACCCCTCCAGCGTATTTCAGGCTGCAATAGCGTCGGGCGTAGAAACACCTAGGTGTGAATGCAGCCTTAGGCTATAACTTTTTCAGTTGGGACAAGGACAGTTTAGCATATATTTATATATAATATATGTATATATTGTTTACGGTATGTTACATTGATCTGTTCAATAATTTCTTTGAGCAAAAACTAGTGGAAAGAGTTTGAAAACGAAAATGTGTGCTGTTCATGCCCAGCATGGTTGTAGCCCTAACCCTTTTTACAGTTTACATGATAGTTTGTTTACCTGAAAGCAGCATTGCTGCAGCTGAAGTAAACTAAATTATATTTGAAGGCTACCAGAGTCATCAAGTAAGACCTATATCAATTAAATCTTTGCTACGGCCAAGCTTTTGAACAGTATCAGAATGGAGCCTAGGAAAATTTGCATTTTCCTGCTAGTGTTTTATAATGGTTCCCTAGCAGAAGCTAGAAACAGTAGCTATCTTGGGAGATTTTCATGGTTGTATATAAAATGCAAATGTCAAAAAATACATATACCGTATATACTCAAGTATAAGCTGACCCAAATATAAGCTGAGGCACCTAATTTTACCACAAAAACAGAGAAAACTTATTAACTTGAGTATAAGCCTAGGGTGTCCATCTGCATGCCTCACTGTGTCCATGTGCATGCCTCACTGCATCTATGCCTCACTGTGCCAATGACTCACTGTGCCCATGTCTTATTGTGCCCATGCCTCACTGTGTCCATGCCTCAATGTGCCCATGCCTCACTGTGCCCATGCCCCACTGTGTCCATGCCTCACTGTGTCCATGCCTCACTGTGTCCATGCCTCACTGTGTCCATGCCTCATTGTGTCCATGACTAAACTTACTTAGAAGGGGTGCTCGGCTTTAGAAAATCGGTGCCCACCCCCCCCCCCCCCGGCCGTAGGTCCCACAGACAGCAAACTTTGCACACCTATAGAGGAGAACTGGGGATACACGTGTGCCGCGGCCGGCTGGTACTGGGTCCCCGAAGTCCGGAAGATATGGCACAAAAAGGTGACTCGAGTAAAGGGCCGAGGGGGCCATTTTCAGCATTTCAGCACAAGAAAATGTGCTGAAAAACTTGGCTTATACTCGAGTTTATACGGTATCTAAAATGGTTTACAGTCAAAAATATTAGCAAATTTGGTAGTGGTAATCCACTTTTTCAAATTGGGTCTGTGCAGCTTACGTTACCTGCCATCTCAAAGTATCCACAATGCTTGTCCTCATTGTGCACTCCTCTACCTGTAAGCTACCTAAACATTTGTTCCTGTTCGCTATGTCTAAAGCATGTTAGATTGATTGATTGTCTTTTTGGCTTACAAAAAATATAACTGTGTCTCTGTTCCAACAGCAGGGGAGCACAACCTGCAGCCCATGGACCACAAGAGGGCTATGAATGCAGCCAAACTCAAAATTGTAAACTTACCTAAAAAATGTAGATTTTAGGGGGAATTTCTTGTAAAATTGTGTTTACACTTAGTGAACACATACGGCCGAAGAAAAAATTGACAGTGCCTCTTTACTGGATTTTTATAAGTTTTATCTTTTCAAAGAAGATGTGATGTGCCCTAATTTTTCTGCTCATCAGCTATTCTTATCATTAGTGTATTTTATATGTGGCACAAGACAATTCCTCTTTTTCCAATGTGGCCCAAGAAGGTAAAATTTTGGACAGCCCTGTCCAAGGCCTTTAAGGAAACACTGATGTGTATAGAGATGTTGTATTGTGTCCATCGCACTTCTTACAGGCTTGCCAACAGTTTGAGTTGGGTGCTGTAGAGAATTGCTGGATGGCGCCACCATACAATTATCCTATAATAGGGATCTTCACTGGCACACCTTGGTATAGTGGAAATGTTGTCCTTTATTCACATAAACAGGACAGGTGCAAGGATTTTTGACACCCTAGGTGAAACCTGATTTTGCCACCCCTATTGGCTCCACCCCTGACTCACCCCCTTTGCCCTGCCCATGTTTCAGGAGGCGGCACTATACAGAAAGCATCGGCTCTGCTTCCTCTAGCACTGGGTCCAGTGTTGCACCTCTAATTACACTACAGCCTGCAGAGCTTGCAGACACTGAGGGAAATCAGCGGCCGGGGGCCACTAGGCAGCAGTTAGCTCTGGGCGGCTGCCTAGTTTGCCCCTAGTTTTAGCACCGGCCCTGTACATAAAATAACAGATTAAAACATTATGGGCCAGATTCACAGAGCGATTACGCGTGCGCAACTGCTGTTGCGCGTGCGTAAGTCTAAATGTGCGCGTGCGTATAGTTGGACGCGATTCACAAAACAATATACGCCAGAAATCTACGTTTTTTGGTCCGGCGTAATTGAGTTAGACATTCGCTTCCCTTCGCGCAAAACTGCGCTAGACACACCATTGATTTGCTAGTCAAATATGCTAATGAGGGAGTTACGGGGATCCACAAAAAAACGCAGTTGCTGCGCAGGCTACGCGATGTGCGCAACTGCAAAATGTCCTGTCTAAAGTTAGAGCCCATAAAAGCTGATCTAACTTTTGAAAAAAAGTCTAATTGTCAGATAAAGCAACACCGTTACTGAGGAGCAGACCACACACACGTGTTGCACTACAATTTGACTGCCAACATGCTAGGGGCATCGTCGCTCATAGCTGCACTAGTGAATATAGATGACCAAAGAAGGAGGAGGGCACGGAGGATGGCACGGGAGAGGGTATACCGCACCCGCATACACCTGTTTGGCATGAATGATTCAGAGGTCTTTCGCATCTTCAGATTCCCCCCTCATGCCATCCTGGAATTAACCACAACCTTGCAGGAGGACATCACCAGCCCAACACAACGCTCACATGCAGTGCAGCCACTGGTGAAGGTCCTGGCAACACTCCATGTCCTTGCCAGTGGCTCTTTTCAGCGTACAAGTGGAGTGGTGGCTGGGATGTCACAATCCTCCATGAGCAGATGTGTGCACCAGGTTGTCCCTGCAATCCTCACACGCTTGGCCAACCAAATCATCAAACCCACCACTGAGGAGCTTCGAATCAAGGCAATGGCAGATTTCTACCGAATTGCCAGATTCCCACGCACCATCGGGGCCATTGATTGCACACATGTGGCACTCCAGCCCCCCCATGAGACCGAGCACATGTACCGCAATCGGAAGAATTGGCACTCCATCAACGTACAGGTGATAGTTGATGCCCAAGGCCTCATATGGCACGTCCGTGCCAAACACCCAGGGTCCAGCCATGACAGCTACATCTACAATCAAAGCCACATCCGAACAGAATTCGAACAGAACGTGTATGGGAACACCTGGCTGGTTGGTGAGTGACATGGGAGTCAGGCATGACTATCCCCTCCCGTGATGCACAACAGAAGTGGCACATGCATGACTAACATTCTCCTGTCTTTTCCTTTACAGGTGACTCTGCATATGCACTGGGACCCCATCTCATGACTCCTATCCGGAACCCCCAAACCCCAGGAGAGGAACGATACAATGAAGCACACATCAAAACCCGTGCAGTGGTGGAGCGCACCTTTGGCCTCCTGAAGTCACGTTTCCGATGCCTGGATAAGTCTGGGGGTACACTGTTGTATTCCCCAAACTTCGTGTGCCATATCATCGCTGCATGTTGCATGCTACACAATCTCGCAGTGAGGAAGGGCCTGCAGGTTGAGCTACGTGATGATCTGACCCCCCAACCAGAAAATCAACCCCTAACCGAGGATACCCCGTCTTCTGAGGGAAGAGCAGTCAGGAGGCAGCTCATATTGGGCATCTTTGCACGTTAAACACACACATTAATCATGGCACAATGAGAATGCATGCATGCACACCACTATGGTCCCTAGCACACACACCCCACATCCTCATCAAATTGGATTGGCACCAGTCCACCATGCAAGACTGGTGAGCAGTAACGCCACGTCAAGGCTCCAATTATGTCACTGTACATTCATACACCATTCACACGGACCTGGGAATCACTTCTCCCTGGTCCTGGGGAACCCTTCTCCACCAAAATTGAGGGTGACACCCCTTTTCCAGCAGGAATGTCACCCCCACATTCAAACATCATTCACAACCCAAAATATGCCAAAAAAGTCAAACAAACAAAAATGCATAGAAACAAAAAATGCATAGTAAAAAAAAAATGCTTAGAAAAAACAAAAACAAGCAGAGAGCAAAAATAAAAAAGCTTTCAAAACAAACAAAAGGTGGAAAAAAAAATTATTGCCCTCTGCCTGAGCCACGCCTGGGGCGCCCCCGGCCACGGCCCCGGACCCTCAGGGGAGACGCATGGGGGAGGGGAAAAGCCGGGGAAGGAGGAGCAGCCCCTGAGATCTGCCCACCTGGCGGCCTGCCCTCCAAGGCCACGGCTATTCTGTCCAGGGCAGCACCAAGTGTTGCCGTGTTGCCCTGGATAGCCTGGGTAAGGGCCCTCACATCCTGCCCAACGCCTGCTGCTGTAGTTTGCAGGTCATTAAGGCAGGTTGTGGAGGCCCGGGAGTGGGAGTCCAGGTTACCCAGGCTATCATTAATGGAGGACAGGCTCTGATCCACCCGCCCCATAGTCTGGCAGAGCTGTCTCAGAAGGCGGGTCTGGGTGGCCAGGTTCCTTCTCAGACAGGCGGGCATGAGATTGGGCGCCCCCCTGGTGCTTGGGGATGACCTCCTGGCTCCAGCTGATGGTTGTGGCCGGGGAGAAGGGGAGGCCCTTGTGAGGGGAGCCATGTTGGGGGAGGAGGGGGGGGGGCTGACCCTTAGGGAGGGCAGGCTTCTTGCAGCCAGAGGGGAAGAGTCCGCAGAAACCAAAGGGCCAGTGCCTTCCATGGACTCCTCCTCCTCATGATTCTGCTCCTCCTCATGATCGTCCTCCGCATGATCCTCCCCCTCCTCTTGTTCCTCCTCTGCGGACTCTGGCCTTGTTGGGGGGGCCTCATTAGGCTGCTGTCCTGGGGTTGGAGCGGTCAGTCCAGATGGCCCTGCACCCTCCTGCACATCTGTGGATGACACAAACCATTCACAGGTTGGAGGATCCACACACTTGCCACATATTCCCTTTCACCCCCTCCCCCACACATGCTACACACCTGAGAGAAATAAAAACCTTACCTGGCACCGCGGGGACCGGACTTGTGTCAAAGCCTGGCAGGCCCTCCACTTCATGCCGGTGAAAGGTCAGGGCCACCACACGCTCCGTCTCTGAAAATCTAACCCGGCATGGTGGGCCCCCTCCTGTGCCCCTGGCATGGGCATTTATTGCGGCCAGTTTTTTTTTTCACCTCACGCCGGAGGTCATTTATTTTCTTTTCTATCCCAGAGCGGGTCCGTGTCTCCCCCTCCCCCGATGAATTGACCTGCTCTGTGATCATATCCAAGATCTCCCTCCTCCTGGCCGGGGTGGTGGTGGCACTCTGCGGGCCGTGGAGAAAACGCCCATAGTCGGTAATGGCCCGGGCAAGAATTCTTTTTTCCCCCACAGTAAAATTGAGCTTTCTTTTTCTCTCAGTCATACTTCCAAACAAACTCACTAGCAGTCACCAAAAATCTGTCACAAATACAAGCACAACCAATCAGACAAGAACACACACAAAGAGAAAAAGAACAGCCAAAAATCACACTAGCACTCAGCAAGAAACACACACAAAAAAATCAGATGAAAAAATAAAGCAAGAAAACAAACGCTCAGAAATCTATCAATCAAACAAACAGTCTCAAACACTTATCAAAATACACTTTCACAAAACTACCAACAAGCACAAGATCACACAGAACACTAATCTCACAACTCCAAAACACACTCTAACGAACAACAGAGCAAAAGCACTTGATTCAATGGGAAGGGACACAAAGGGATGTACTTTTGCAATGGAAGGGCGTTTGTGTGTGTCTATTTATGCTGTCTGCGTAGTTCACAACATTGCCCTAGTCCATTTCCAATTTCAATGATTGCGCCGCTCCCGAGTTGTGAGCATGCGCACAACGGAGCTGACATGGTTTCCTTCACGCGCGCATGCGCGAGTCGGCCGGCCCTTCATTTGCATGGGGTCACGGCTCATTTCAATGTAACACGCCCACGTCCCTCCCAATTTGTATTACTCCTCCTTACGCCTACGGAAAAAACCTTACGTTTGCGCAAGCTCTTGCGTAAAAGCTACGTGAATCGCCGGATTACGCGGCTAGATTGCGCAAGTCTAACGGAAAAGTGGTGCGCTACGCCGGAATGATAATGCGCCGATCTACGTGAATCTGCCCCTATGTGAATAAAAGACAATAATACCAATTTGCAGGCTTGCTGGTAAAAAACAAACAAACAATGTATCGGTTAGTAGTGGTGAGCCATTATGCAACCTATTGCAGTGCAAGTGAGTCCCCTAAAAAAAACAAAAAAACAAATGCAATTGTGTGAAGTATGAGCACAGTCTTGAAGGGCTTTCACATATTTTGTACAGTTGTTGAATCATCTATTCTAGCAAGATCTCAGTAATATTATATTCATTCTTTGGCATGTTTGTTTTCTTTGGGAATATTACTGAATAAACAACACAGCTAGGCCCGTCCAGATTGGCTCTTTCTTATATACAGGGCAAGGGTCAATCTAATATAACATTTAACTACACAGTCTTGCACATAAGAAAATGACTAGTGACTGGGTTACTGTCTGCCAAGAAATTTTCCGAAAGCGGATAACTCATGGAAGAAAAATGTATGAAAACTATTTATGCAAATTATGGTTATAATTTTATCAAAGGAAATTGTGCGTCGTCTGCCCATTTCCCATCATGTTTAAAGCTAAAACTTGATTTATCTCTCCTATCTATGGTTTCACAGTTTTTATATCCATTCTTCCATAAAGCCCAGGAGGCCTTCTGTTGTTTTTTGCCTGTTGCCTAAAAGTGACCTTTCCAAGTGTGAAGCCATTATTGTCTACACACAGTTTTTATGCCAGTGTTTGATTATAGAAATGTCAGAACTTATGGGTGTGGCTAGTGTGCTGTGACAGGATCTGGGCAGGAATTTTATTATATAAATGTGTAATTGCTTTATAGCTTCACAATGAAGACTTTTTCCTTGGATTTCAGAGTTCAGGCTTATGCCCAAAATAGTGAAGCTGCAACTAGTCAATAGTCGTTTCACTCAGGATATACTCTGTCTATACCACCCACCCAACCATTCCAGATTCCACAAGACTGTCCTGGGATTTAAACACAATCTTGGCATCCTGTGGACCAGGGCTGTGTCCCACGGCTAAGTGTGGGAACACTTGTTCCAGCACTAGGCTCTTACTCTGTGCAGAAACTGTAGGTGAATTGCTTTCCTACCCAACAGACTTTACATAGTCAACAGAAGGAGAGAGCAGTTGTGTGGGACACAGACTGTTGCCAACTAGGTTTCCACTGACCATCAGTGTATCTCTGCAGCCCCCACTGACCATAATGTACCCCTTTAGCCCCCATTAACCAAAAATGTACCCTCTTACCCCCAATGGCCATTAAAGTTTCCATCTCTGCAGCTGTCACTGACCACAATGATGTACCCCTTTAGCCCCCATTGACCAAAAATGTACCCTCTTGCCCTCAATTGCCATCACAATTCCCCTATAGCTTCCACTAATCACTGATGTACCCTCTCAGCCCCCTCTGGCCACTGGAATACCCTTCCAGAACCCACTGACCACCAATATAACTGCTCATCTCCCATTGACCCCCAACATTCCCAATCTTTGTTGTGCTAACCAGTATCCCAGAGACTAAAAGAAAATCACAAATTTTAGGTTGTCATTAGAACAGTAATAGAGGAATTTTGTCTCACTACTATTTTTTTTAAATGGGACATGAAGTTAAGGGACATCTTCCCAATAAGACAAAGGTGGCAAATTAAAATGGCAGGGGTTATAACCTCTTATCATTGAACTTAATTTTTCTCGGCTCTTTGTAGAGTTGTACGTCACTGCGTTCTCGGCGGTCGGAAATTTTGTGTGACCACGAGTTTGAGCCAAAATTCCGTTGGGAAAAAATTCACGCTTTTCTCGTGTGTACGTGGCATTACTATTTAAAAAAAAAGTGTTGCCTGTTTTTCCACTTTAATTAATGTTTGCCATGTTCTATAATAGCTGGCATTTAAGGCTAAAAGCTCATTCAAGATCTTTATCTAAAGCATATCTAGGATCAAAATGTAAAATCATACATTCATTCCCACACTGTATTTCAATTATTTCTAGCCTACACCTAATATTCTGAATGATCTTAAGGTTTGTAAACTTTGTGCAGATCCCCACACATTTACTTTCTTGAATTATGTGACATAAAGTGACTATACCATGTGAGTAGGCACTCCTGTCTCACACATTTCACAGAGCCTGCCTTCTGAACCAAAACAATGCTGAGAGGAGAAGTTTCAGGAGGCAGAGTCAGTACAAGAATTATTGCTTGCAGGCAGCAATGTACCATGGGATATATAGTCCTTAGAATTTGAATATAAACAGCAGAGGAAACGTTGCAAAGCATGCAGGGAGTCCAGAAGGTTATGGAAAAAAGGCCAGAAAACAAGCATAGCTCACAAGAAGTTTTTTTTTTTCAAATAAACCTATATCAGGTTGGTAAAAATAATAATTGTTTGTATTGCAATTACATCGATGACGTTAGAAAACTTATTAGAAAGTTGTGTGCTGTGAGCATAGATTTCCAGATACTGGAGCGCATCCACACACCCCTGTTTCTGTCCCCCAGCGCACCCCCACCATGTTTATGGAAGCTGCATGCCCATCAGTCGACCCATGACCAGCATGGTGGGTGCTACCGGTTAGGGTGCTGTCCATTCACTGATCTCTCCTTCTTGTTACCGACCCTGATGCAACGTGTCTTGCACTTGGTGGACGTCGGAACAAGCGTATCTTTTTACGTTGTTTGCTGTGCGTAAGTTGCGTTCACGTCGTAGGCAGTGTGCGACGTATCTTAGGCATTCTATCCGACGCATGCGCAGTTGCATGCGCCGTTCGTTAAAAGCGTCAATTACGTGGGGTCACAATTATTTTGCATAAAACACACCCGCCCTATATGAATTATGCGCGCTTACGACGGCACATTTACGCTACGCCGCCGTACCTTAGGACGCAAGTGCTTTGAGAATACTGCACTTGTTTCCTAAGTTGCGGCAGCGTAGCGTAAATACGATACGCTACGCCCGCTCATAGTTACGCCGCCCTACGTGAATCTAGGCCACTGTGTTTGCCACTTGCATTTGAGGTGTTGTTAATTTAACACAGACACATGCTGCAGATCTCAAGTGCAGTGTGCTTTACACATGAAATGCAGGTTTAACGCACCGCATTCTGGTGTGAACTGGTCCCTAGGGCCCATTTCACATTGATGTGTTTTTACTGCTTTTACCTAACTAAAAATGCAAGAAAAATGTTTCCCCTTTAGATCTGTAAATACTTGCTGCATCTGTTGTGCATTTCAAAATGAATTGAACACATCAAAAACATTTTTGAATTTTTGATGTTTTTTTGAGTCATGTGTCCATTTTTCGCAGGTGCATTCTGGGAGTCAGGCAACCAGAAGAAGCAATTAATTAATTGATTACATAAATGTTGGTAAATCTAAAGGAGATTGTACAATCATTAATACATATATGACCATTACTTTTTATTTACACTCACATTTGATTCCAAGAGTCCAGTATAGATGTCCAAGTGCTCCTACTGCCAGACCCTCTTCAACGTATGGCTATGAATATAGTTGAAAACACTGATTTACCCTAAAAAATGGAAACACGTTCTAAGTAAAGTCCGCAATGAGCACCTAGTTTGACTTGTAGACAAGTAATGCATATTAATATGGACAAAGACAATGGAAATAATATAATTACCAATGTAAAACAAAAAATAGAAATGGTTGCTAATCATTCATAAAATAGCTCTAGCAATTTTATTTTTTATTTTTTTAATAGAATATGGAGGAATTAGAACCCCTGTGAGGTCTTCTATTAGCTCAGTTGAAGAGATGCCTTCACAAGTAAAATATGTCCCCAGACAGGAAAGGAGGGAAATGTTCTCTGATGCCACGTACACACAATCGGTTCGTCTGATGAAAACGGTCCGATGGATTTTTTCATCAGATATCCGATGAAGCTGACTTTTATCAGTCTTGCCTACACACTAGGGCTGTGCAAATTAACTTTTAATTAATCGATTAATCTTTAATCTTTTTGATCGATCAAAATATTTTTGATCAATTCAAATTCTTTTGATTGGTACTCACCTCTCCGCTGGCTTCTGGGCCTTCAGGGAGTTCCGTCGGAGATCCGGTGACATCACGGTCAAGGGCAGGGCTTGCTGTGTCCATCTGAAGGGCTCCTTTGCTCATATCTGCATGCCGACGGGACCTTACTATCTGCCACACACAAGGGCTGTTACACTTCCCTCTATCACTTCCCTCTATCAACCTGGGATTCTACAGCCATCCACTGGGAGTTGTGATAGTTCCCTTCATGGGACATCTACATGCCGACGGATTGATGTTAACCCCTCCATATCTGGATTCAACAGTGGTATCGTTGTTCACATTTTTATACCAGTATCATACTTATCTACATGTTTTTATGACTGCTTTTGTTACCGTTTGGTATTACTTGCACCATTTTTACAGTTTATGTAGCTACATCGATTTTATTTCCAGTGCAATATTTATTTGGTTACCTATTTGAAGACTATAAACGTTTTAATGCTATTCCCATCGAGACCTTGGTGTGTTTTTTGTATCCTGCTATCCATTTTTTCAGTGGTTGGTAGCTGCACTGGGAATCGGCCTCCAAGGAGATCAGCTAAAAATAGTTGGATCTGTATGTGCATTATAATTAATCGAAATTAGTCGATTAATCGATAAAAAAAAAAAAAATGATTAATCGAACACAAAAATTTTGATCAGTAACAGCCCTACTACACACCATCGGTTAAAAATCCGATCGCGTCCAACACGGTGATGTAAAACACAACGAGATGCAGAGAAAAATGAAGTTCAATGCTTCCGAGCATGCGTCGACTTGATTGTGAGCATGCGTGGATTTTTGACTGATTGATTTCCCCACAGACGATTGTATTTTTTCTATCAGTTTTTTAACCATCAGAAAATTTTAAAACAGGTTCTATTTTTTTTCACCGATGGGAAAAAAAGATGGTGCTCACACATGATCGGTTGCTTCGATGAAAGCGGTCCGATGGACCGTTTTCATCAGACGAACCGATCGTGTGTAAAGGGCATAAAGGTTCTTTCAGACAAGATAAAAAGTGATTCTTTGTGGAATGCTTTTTAGAGGGCAGTGAGCAGTGGCTGGCAGGCATCCAGGAGGCAGCATTGGTGCCTCCTGACACCTGTTTTTTGTTTTTACTTTGTTTATTTTTATTTTTTTTATTTAAGCCAAATGGCAATTTTAGATTGGGGGTTTGCACTGCAATTGTGATCTGAGCATTTAGCTTGTAGTTACGGTGAGGTCCCATTAAACTCACTTGGCGAGTTTGACAGGCGGTACCACCTGTCAAACTTTGCAGCCTGACTTAAAAATGCTTCAACTGTGGCATCTGTCATGCTGCATTGTGACAGTTTGGGTGGGTGTTCATTTGCCCCCAGCCGCTCATCTGAAGAAGAGAAACACAGACAGAATTTTTTTTTTTTTTTTTTTTAATGCTGTATTTTTCCCTGTTGTAGATGTTCCCTTCTTGTCTGTTAAAACATCCCCAGAACCGAAAGTGAGGGACAATCTCTCTAATGAAGCCCCAGAGAGAACTAAAACCTGACAGTTTTGCATATAGATGTATTTTAAAGATTTGAGAGAACTCTATATTTTTGATTAGTTTAGACAGTTTTAAAATGTTTAATATTATCCAATGCTATTTATATCTTCAATTGTGTGTATACCTGGCTTGTACACTTGTGTAGCAAGACACATTATTCTTGATCATAGCTGGTTTCTGCAGTCGTTATTATGTATAGCAGTGACATCTTGTGGTAAAGTTGCATAACTGTACTTACTGTATTACTTGTATGATATCCATCTGTTTTGGTAGCAGTAGTTTACAACGCTTATTATGGTTAATTTACTAAACTGCGTCCACTGCTATTTCATTCCTGAACATTATCTGCTTATTTTTATTATTGCTAGTGTCATTTTTAATTCTCCAAAGAAACTATATATTTTTTTAACCACTTAAGGACCGAGCCTGTTTTTCAGACTCAGTGTTTACAAGTTTAAAACTGTTTTTTTTTTTTTTGCTAGAAAATTACTTAGAATCCCCAGACACTATATATATATTTTTTTTCTAACACCCTAGAGAATAAAATGGCCGTCATTGCAATACTTTTTGTCACACCGTATTTGCACAGCGGTCTTACAAGCGCACTTTTTTTGTAAACAATTAAACTTTTTTGAATTAAAAAATAAGACAACAGTAAAGTTAGCTATTTTTTTTTATAATGTGAAAAATAATGTTACGCTGAGTAAAATGATACCCAACATGTCATGCTTCAAAATTGCGCCCACTCGTGGAATGGCGTCAAACTTTTACCCTTAAAAATCTCCATAGGCGACTTTAAAAAATTCTATAGGTTGCATCTTTTGAGTTACAGAGGAGGTCTGGGGCTAGCGATATGTCACTTGTTTGGTTTGAACACCATTTTCATATGCGGGAGCTACTCACGTATGCGTTTGCTTCTATGCGCAAGCTCGTCGGGACGGGGCGCTTTAAAAAAAAATAGTTTTCTTACTTATTTTAATTGATTTTATTTATTTTTACACAGTTTTTTTTTTTTTTTAAATGGGTCACTTTTATTCCTATTACAAGGAATGTAAACATTAGGGATGAGCTTCGTATTCGAGTTGAACTCATGTTGGACCCAAACATCGTATGTTCGATCGTTCGTCGAAATACGAACAAAACGGGTCGTTCGCGCCAAATTCAAGTGATGCGCCATTGGCCCATAATTCACTGTGGCATTGCTGGCTTATGATTGGCCAAGCATGCACTATGAACCGCATTCTTGGCCAATCACAGCGCTATCAGTACAGAGAGCCATAATTGGCCAAAGCCAGGGTGGCTTTGGCCAATTATGGCTCAGAGGGTTTAGTACACGCCCCACACTATAAAAGGCCGTCTGCAGGTCGGCCTTATGTAGTGTGTTGCGGCAGTGGTTAGAGAGAACAGAGAGAGACAGAGAGAGTGTCATTTTTTGCAGGTAGATAGAGCAGGCAGGCTAGTCAGTTAATGTTACAGTGTGTAGAGGATATATATACATCCCAGGTGTTGTACATATATTTATACACTGTATAGTTTAGCTAGATCAGTTCTTCCTAATTTACTGGCAGGCAGGTGATTGTGCTATTTAAAGACGTTTTCACAGGCATACTATAGACACCCAGCAGGTACAATATTTAAAGGAATTTTTCATTTTTTTTTTATTTAAGCATCATTAAAATCACTGCTCCTGAAATAAAATAAAAAAAATTCCTTTAAATATTGTACCTGCTGGATGTCTATAGTATGCCTGTTAAAACGTCTTTAAGAACCCGGGTCTTGCCCCAGGGAACATGTTTTAATGGAATTTTTTTTTTAAACGGTCGTGAAAAAAACAACAGTTTTTAAAACTTTTTTCCATTGATACATGTTCCCTGGGGTAAGACCCGGGTTCTCAAAGACGTTTTACGACAATAACTTGCATATTAGGCTTTAAAATTAGCACTTTTGAAATCAAACGTTCGAGTCCCATAGACGTCAATGGGGTTCTAAATGTTCGCGCGAACGTTCGGTCCATTTGAAGGTTCTGGTGCGAACCGAACGTGGGGGTGTTTGGCTCATCCCTAGTAAACATCCCTTGTAATAAAAAAAAGTATGACAGGTCCTCTTAAATATGAGATCTGGGGTCAAAAATACCTCAGATCTCATATTTAGACTAAAATTTAATTATAAAAAAAAAATAGTCATTTGAAAAAATGACAACAAAAAAATTGCCTTTAAGACACATAGGCCATATATCTCACGTCACTTCCAGGTGTACGTCTAAATCCCTACGCGTTACGGCTCTCTTGCCTTCAGATAATGTAAGGAGATTACTTTGTTTTAATAAATATATACGTTGTGACATACTACACCATTGGAGGCCTATCTTTCCTTATGTTTCCCCGAGTAATACAGCAAAGGGGTACCACAAGACATAGAGATGACTGAACAGCTCCTGGTGTCGCCCACTATCATTGAATTTACCCAGAGGATTTGTTTGGAGGCTTTTATTGATCTATTGAGAGGTGAGAGGCCTGTGAGGCTGTGTGTTTGGAGTGGCACGGGCTAGTTTGACCCAGTATCACGGCATTTATATATGCCATTAAGGTGAGAGGCCTGAGAGGCTGAATGCACGGAGGAGCACTAGCACTTCATTGTCAGCTTTACAGCTTCACTGAGAGCAACTTTTGTGCACTGCACGTTTGCACTATATGGACTTTTTTTAACACATATGGACTTTTATTTCTATTTTAATTTATCTATCTACTTTTCACTTATTATTTATTACATATTTGTCACATATGTTTTATTGATTGATGTGTTTTTTTGCGCAAATTCACTTTTATATTTATGCTTCACTTGTGTATGGTAAACACTATTAGTTTTTGCTGCAATCTGAGCATTATTATTGTCATATTGATTGTTTTAGCGCGAAGGATTTCACAATTATATATATATATGTATATATATAAAAAGGTCAGCAGCACAAGCAGGCAATTAGCATGTTCATAAAAGAACAGTCAGCACAGCTAACATCTATGAGCTTCTAATGGCAGGCTTACATTGGTATTGCTAGAGGTATTAAGCCCAAAACCAAGAATATATATTTCATCTTTTTAATTCTTAGGCCCCGTACACACGAGGAGACATGTCTGATGAAAACGGTCCGGATTTTGGTCCGGCAGTGTGTACACACCATCGGACGAAAATCCCCTCGGACAGAGAACGCAGTGACGTGGCGGTGATGTTGACGCCGCCACGTCACCAAACCAGGAAATAAAATGCTTCCACGCATGCGTCAAATCCATTCGACGCATGCGGGGGATTTCGGTCCGCTGGTTAGTCGTACTAACCAGCGGACATGTCCGACGGACAGGTTTCCAGCGGACAAGTTTTAAAGCATGCTTTAAAACTTTTGTCCCCTGGAAACCTGTCCGCTAAGCCATACACACGATCGGATATGTCTGCTGAAACTGGTCTGCTGACCAGTTTCAGCGGACATGTTCGATCGTGTGTACGCTGCCTTAGATGCTTAGATGTGTGCAGCTTGTTTTACTTAGATTTTTTAAAGCCGTGTACACGCGATCGCATGTGGGCCCTATCGTTTTTTTTATCCATCGGTGAAAAAATTAGGAACTTGTTTTAAAATTATCTGATGGTTAAAAAAACGATAGAAAAAAACGATTGTCTGTGGGGAAATCCATCGGTTAAAAATCAATGCATGTTCAGAATCAAGTCGACGCATGCTCGGAAGCATTGAACTTCATTTTTCTCAGCACGTCGTTGTGTTTTACGTCACCGCGTTCTGACACGATCGTTTTTTAACTGATGGTGTGTGGGCAAGACTGATAAAAGTCAGCTTCATCGGATATCTGATGAAAAAATCCATCAGGCCGTTTTCATCGGATGAACCGATCGTGTGTACAGGGCATAAGCCTTTTTTTCTTCTTTATTTTCACCTAGTAAGTAACAAACCATTTACCACTGACAGAGGTGCTTACAATGGCTAGTTTTTATTAATTCATGTAAACCTTTTATTCACAAAGGAAAAAATCTGTAACTACATATAAAGTATTATCTGGAGTTCAGCTTTAATTTGTTAGTTAAGCACATTTGTATCTACTAGTGCATTCAATTCTACACCCAAGATCGGCAACGCTGTTGTCCAAATGTGTCTCCATTGCTTTTCTGGCTAGAATGGGGACACCCTACGACAGGGAGTGTATTACTGGCAGGATCACCAGGTGAAAATAAAGGAAAAATAAACTAAAAAAAGAGAAAATATATGCAGTTACCTAATTAAAAATTGCCAAGCTGCAATAAATTCCATTTTTGTTTTTGGGTGCCTGTACCAGTTTGTTTTTCCTCTAAGTCAGGGATCTCCAAACTACAGTCCTCCAGCTGTTGTGGAACTACACGTCCCATGAGACATTATAAAACTCTGACATTCACAGACATGACTAGGCATTAATAGGAATTCTAGTTCCTGAACAACTGGAGGGCCGTAGTTTAGAGACCCCTGCTCTAAGTGATTGACTCCTGTATTTTCTAGGTAAGTGACATAACTGTGCATATTTCTAAAGTGGAAATGAATGGTGCAGTAGAAGTAGTGACCATGACTATGATGACATTGGATATGGGAAGCAGGACTGATTGCTTTGTCAACAAATGCAACAGTAATGTGTCAAAAACTTTTTTGCTTTTCAGGGAAAGGGGAGCTAAAGTGTGAGCTGACATGTCGAGCAATGGGCTACAGATTCTACGTGAGGCAAGCTGAAAAAGTAATCGATGGAACTCCGTGTGATCTAAATGGAACCACTGTTTGCGTCGCTGGTCAGTGCAAGGTAGGCAAAGCATTGCTTCTTGTTATCAGGCAAATCATTTTCATTATTAAGGTTTGGAGTTCTCCTAGAACTTTCTATGCACATGATTTTATTGTTGATGTCACTTTTGTTTTGTGTAAATTAATTTTTGAATTACAAAGTGCATAGTGTTTGGGGAAAATAATCAGATGAGAGTGAGAGATTTAATTTTTTTCAGGTTTTGTTTTTATTTTATTTCTTACCGGTGAATATAATTATCAGTAGATGACGTCAGCTAGTTGTTTAAGCTTTTGTACACCGAATATTTACATATGTCTAACTCATCATCTCTTGCTCCACCCAGGGGCGGTCTTGCTGGTCTTCATATATGTATTTCCATGTCACACTGACACATGTGTAGTGATGCAAGAGGTGATGACAAAGTCTTGTTAAAATGCATGTTGCCTGCAGCTCCTGTTGTTGATCATGGTGTGGAAAGTTAGATGGTTGTTGTTTTCAGGCAGTAGTTTAAACCGATATTGCAATGACCCTACATGGTTATTTTATGTGGAAATTAATTGAAAATCTTGCTGAATCTGAGAATAATATTTATTTTATTATAACTGTCTGAAAAACACAACTTAAAGAATATATGTTACCTCAACATTTCCTGTTCTCTTTGTATTGACCACGCTAAGCATGAGAGCAGTAAGTTCTCTGGCTGTGCTGGAACTAAGCCTTTTCTCCAATGAATAGACTTGTGTTGTCACCATCCTTACAGCCATTCACTGGCAAGGCAAGAGTACAGCTGTTTCTCCTTTCTAGCTCCCTGAGCTCCTTATACAACTGAGAACAGAGGGTATATGATCACTTATACAAAAGGGGGAAAAGTATACATTTTTGTATACACACGTTTTACCTTTCATTTCTATTGCACACGGAATGGATTCCGGGGGTTCCATATACTTTAAAGCAGCATTAAAGCCAAAATAAAAATGATAATACATTTCTGTTTACCATTCCTTAAAGTGAAGGTTCACCCTCCAAAAAATTTCTAGCAGGGCATGGAGCCCACCCATCCGACCGGCAGTATGCCAGTTTTTTTTTCTGTAGATACCTTTTTACTGCCTTTCTTCCGATCCGGCGACTGGGCGTTTACAATCACAGGCTGTGATTGACGTCCCCTCAGCCGGGCACATACAGCGTATCACAAGATGCCGAAGGAACCCGAACGTCAGTGCGCAGGCGCCATATAGGGCCGCACTGACGTTCGGGTTCCGTCGGCATCTCGTGACGCACTGTATGCGCCGGGCTGAGGAGACGTCAATCACAGCCACCGGATCGGAAGAAAGGCAGTAAAAAAAGGTATCTACAGAAAAAAAAAACACTGGCATACTGCCGGTCGGGTGGGTGGGCTACATGCCCTGCTAGAAATTTTTTGGAGGGTGAACCTCCACCTTAAATATGATTCATTTAAATTAGGGCTGGGGAAATTAAAGATTAATTCCTCGATTAATGTTTAATTTTTTTGATCGATCAAAATTCTTTTGATCAATCAAAATTCTTGACGTCACCGGACAGCCTGGACAGTGAGGCCGCGTACACACGATCAAATCTATCTGCTGGAAACGGTCGGCCCGACCGTCCCAGCAGACAGATTCGATCCTGTGTACGGGCGAGCAGATGGATTTGGCCAGCCGACAGATTTTAAAGCATGCTTTAAAATCTGTCGGCTGGGGATCCGTCCGCCCGACATGTCTGCTGGTTAGTACGTTAACCAGCAGACATATCTTCTCGCACATGCGTCAAATGGATTTGACGCATGCGCGGAAGTAATTTACTTCCTGGTGCAGTGATGTGGCGGCGTCAACGTCACCGCCACGTCACCGCACTGTCTGCTGGCGGGGATTTTGGTTTGATCGTGTGTACAGCGATCAAACTAAAACAGCCAGCAGACAGATTTGTTCAAATTGGTCGGTCCGACCGATTTAAACAAATCTATTTGCTCGTGTGTACGGGGCCTGAGACTTACCCTGCAGGATGCGAGCAAACTGCACCCATTGGATTAAGGTACCTTTGCATCTGTGGAGCAGGTGGATGCATCAGGCTCCATCAGGGGAAGGGGGCAAAAATAACCATTGTTTTACTGTCCTAAGCTGTCTTATAATGCCCCTAATACATTTTACAGTATATTTGGAGCTGGCTGATAGGGGAACAGAGAGCCACCCTCTTCAATCTGCTGCTGCTCATTTACTATCCATTAATGGGCTGGGGTGGTTCGGCCTGATAACATAGAGCCAATTATGCTACATAAAGTTAAAGACAATACCTAAATTTTAATTTTATTTTCTTTCATATGTATGTATTTCTTCTGACATGTTTATGAATGTCAATTACTTTTTTCTTGAAGTAGCTGGGTATGTCAGGCTTCGCTGGTTCTCATAGTTCCTGCTTACTCTGAAACAGAATAATGTCTTAAAAATTCTTTTATCTTCTCCACCAGTGATTAGAGTCAGCCTGAGCTGTTTCCATAAAAAAGTTTTGGTGTGAATATTTCAGAAAATAACAGTAAGAAAATCACTGGCACATGCTTGGCTTTCCCTAACATTCTCCTCGTAAAGTAAATGTTTTATGTAGTCTACTTAGTATATCCACATTCTGCCATGGTGAATTTGTTGGATGGTGGCTTTCCATCAACACAGTCATTATTTGAAAGTCTGTGTCAGGAGTTGAGAGAATGGACATTAAAAAAGAAAAAAAAAATGTGATGTAGCATCTTGATTACCTATGTAAACAATGGAAATACAGTAAAGGGAATGTATATGTTATGGGACATGATCTCTGTGATCACAGGATAACATCTACAAGCTCTGTTTATGCTCTGCTTTCACCTACACCAATATCATAAGTATCTCCAACCCTACTAATTGCTGACACACTATCAGTATAGTTATAGAAGAGAAAATAGGCAGAGAAATAAAGGCAATTTGGAGATTTGGAGGAGGCTGAAAACATTAGATGGTACTTTTTTGAGTTAAGAATACATACTTAAATATAATATTATTTGTGTAAACCTGACGTTTGGTGTCTTTTCACACCTTTTGCATTTTGAAGGTTCAATAAGGTTTTTATTTTCAAACAATTTTTAACAGAAAGCAAAAGATAACGGACCAACCGCCCGACAAAGGACAGCACAATCCACAGAACAATAAACATAAACATTCCAAAACATGTAAGCAAGTGTGTACAACCATTTACCTCAGTAGAATAATGGCAATACAAGCACAAGTACACAGTGCTGATCTGCAACCAATAAGGGCTTCCCCTGGCCTGGGCGCCCCTCTGGGAGCCTTTTGCATTTTGGATGGAATTCTGCAGTGCTTGGTCCTTTAGCAAATTGTTCATTGTTTGGTTCACCTGCCATAGTATCTGGAAATTGGATAAATTAGATTATAATCTGCAACCTTGCTTTGTGTGTTTTGTCTACCCTATCCCCTTTTTATTTGTTCTTATTATTTTCTCTTGCTTTTTCATCTTATGCCGCATACACACGGTTGGAATTTCCGACAACAAATGTTCGATGTAAGCTTGTTGTCGGAAAATCCGACCGTGTGTACGTTCCATCGGACATTTGCTGTCAGAATTTTCGACAACAAATGTTTGAGAGCTGGTTCTCAATTTTTCCGACAAAAGTTCTTGTGGGAAATTCTGATCGTGTGTAGCCAATTCCATGCACAAAAAATCCACGAATGCGTGGAATCAAGCAGAAGAGCCGCACTGCCTATTGAACTTAATTTTTCTCGGCTCGTCGTACGCGTTGTACATCACCGCATTCTTGAAATTCGGAATTTCCGACAACATTTGTGTGACCGTGTGTATGCAAAACAAGTTTGAGCCAAAAAAATCCACGGTTTTCTTGTCGGAATGTCAGATTGTGTGTACGCGGTTAGTCATTACTTTTCCATGGCGATACGTAAACTTCCAGATTTATCCATTCTAGGTCTAAAAGTTCTTTCTTTTACCCTGTTTCTAATTTATGCTACATTTTGTCATTGTTTTTGATCCTCGTGTAATACATTGTTTCTCTACTGACAGTTGGCTTACCTTAGTTGTGCTTGGTTTAGGCTGTAATCCACTCATTACAATAAGAGGATTTGTACTCAGAGTCTCAGGTAATCGTGCTAGGAAAAGCACTGAGGGGAAAACAGGGAAATTGACCTGAGGTGGGAAAGTGACCTGAGGTGTGCCGGGGTCACATGGTCAGTATGCCTAAAAGGGGGCATACCCAAGTAGAAGTAAAAGAAGAAATAGCAAGAAAAAAGGGAATGGGTGGGTGGGATACCAGAAAACCGTCGCCCAAAAGGAGGAAGGAGGGTGGGTTTAAATACCTCCCGCCTCCTCCTACAAACACAGGCTGACCTGCTGTCAGCCTTTCACTTGTACTCAGAGTCTCAGGTAATCGTGCTAGGGAAAGGACTGAGAGAAAAACAGGGAAATTGACCTGAGGTGGGAAAGTGATCTGAGGTGTCCTGGGGTCATGTGGTTAGTATGCCTAAAAGAGGAGGAACAGGCGGGCAGTCTCCATGGAGCCCTGCACCACGTGGACGTCACCGTGGGTGCCCGGAGGAGTGAGTGGGGGGACGGATGGCCCTCCCCTCACACAGTATGCCCGGAGGAGCGGGAGGGTGGATGGAGGGACCCCTACACAGCGTGAGCCAGAGTGGAGAAGCGGGCGACCCCTATGATGCTGGCAAGTGCCTGGCTGACATGGGTGGACAGCCCCCCCCCCCCACAGCCCGCCACAACTACAGACCTGCACCCCCCCTGCGAGCATCAGGAGAAGCGGGGGGGCAGTTGGGGTGAGCGGCACTCAGCTGATGGAGGATGATGGGGTACAGACAGTCCGACCCGCTGGGGATCCTGAAGGCAGCGGGCTTCCCCCCATAAAGCCTGGTGGCACCCCCCAGAAATACCACCTCTATGGCAGCCACCGCTACGGCAGCTGGGATCAGAACCGCCACAAGACACCTGCAGCAGCTGCCACCATTGCTCTGTACGAAAACCGGATTTGTATTTTATTGGCCCCAACAGGTCATGTTTTCAGGCTTTCCATTATTTTGCACAGGTGATTTGACCAGTTTCACTGCCTTAGTAATTATCACAGCTGTTTCATCTGAGGGAAATCCTGATGAAAACATGACCTGTTGGGGTGCTTGAGGACTGAAGTTAAGAAACACTGTGGTAGACCAACACAAATTTGTGAAGTAGAAGGAAAATTATAAATTGTTTTCCACATTCTTTACAAATAAAATCTGAAAAGTGTGGCGTGCATTTGTATTCAGCCCCCTGGGTCAATAAATTGAAAACCATTTTATTATTTTCCTTCCACTTCACAATTATGTGCCACTTTGTGTTGGTCTATCCTATACAATCACAATAAAATGCATTTATGTTTTTAGTTTTAACAGGACAAAATGTAAAAAATTTAAAGGAGTATCAATTATTTTCCAAGGCACTGTATATTGATAATTATTATATAGTTATATTGTAATATTGTAGAGAGCGAGAGATCAAAATTTGCACCACAAGCTTTTTGGTTGCCTACATATTTCAGTCTTTGCTGACCCCTGGTGATCATTGTTGAATTGTGTTACCTTATTCAATTTAAGTTGCGTTCTTTAGTTGGTTTTAACAGAAAATAATTAAAAACAGCCCTGCTTCTTATTTTAGTGTTAATATATTTTTTAAATGTTGGCATCATTCATGTACTATGGAATGGAAAGTAGAACTTCCATGGGATGTGTGCTGCTAGAAAAACAAAGCTATGGGTGTTATTCTGTATCGTCAAACAGACAGGTGAATACAAGCTGCATATAATAGTGTTGCCTAAAGTTATACAAAGAATTAGAATCAATGTAGTCTAACACATACAGTACTAAAATGTTCTCTTTAAAGCTGACTTGTACAACAACACATTACAAATCTGTATGAATAATAGTAACATGCAATTGTATCTCTATAATGCCAACAGCTACAGTATGTAATTCCTTTACTTTTCAGCTTTGGCATATCTGTTTGAAGTTTGCATGTGAATTCAGATTTAAAATATTTAGGTATAATTCAGCTGTAAGTATTTGTAAGAGTAATATGTGTCCTGAAAGTTTTATGTGACAGCAGTCATACACTCAGATTGACTTTTGGCTTAAGCTTTAACTTTCAGCATTCCATGGTAAATCTGATTTTGAAATCGGGAGAAAGTTTTAATATGTGATTTGTCAGCTCATAATATGACAGCTTCTCTTTGTGTGTCACGAGCACAGCATGATATCGAGGATTTTACTTTCTTTTTTTTAAATATAATTTATTCAGCTCTAAGTCCTATTCTGCTTCAAAGTTAAACTTATTCAGGCTAATACCTGAATTGTATCTCACAAAGTGAACCAGCGGGACAGTGGCATACTCTTAATGTGTGCAGTTTGTGCAGAGCATGCTGGCTCTATGGGAGATGGGACCCTATGTGCACTTATCATACTGTTCTATAAGCTGCAGTCGTGCCTGTCACTTGTGGCTGTAGCACAAAGGAGACCCATTCCATGTATGCTGGCACTGCATGTGACATTATGCTGACCAAAGCAGGTCACAGTGTCTAACCCAAGGAGCAGCGGACCTTGTTGCCTAGGGTACTCGGTGCACCATGAAACTTCTGTGCAACTTACTACAAGCAGGGCTGTCTTAATGAGAGGGCACGGCTGGGCACTGCCCAGGGACCCTAGCTGCATGGGGGGCCCCTGCACTTTCTCCAAAGCAGCTGTTCGTTGAGCCCAAGCTGTCCTGTCTGTAATTGGGGGCCCCATGGTTGCACTGAGAGTGATAGATACACAGGGGAGGCAGTCTGCCTCCTACCTAATTGACGTCTGTTTACCTGCACTGTCATCATTGTAGGGGCCCCAGAGCATTACTTTTCCCAGGGGCCTATTATGCTCTGACTACAATAGGTGGCTCCTAAGCACAGGGGGCAGAGAGCAGAGACAACGGGCATAGCTACAGGGTCTTTGCTGCAGTTTGAGATTTTTTTTCTGGCCAAGAGAGATGCCAGCTTTTTCAAAAGGTTAGCAGTCTGGTAAGATTGCTCTAAAGCTACGCACTCTGTTACTGGACAGACAAAGCATTATGATATTTGATTATTGGTAAGCCAACCCTATGGATATGACAGTAATAGTAGCGTTAATAAAAGGAAGGATAAATGATTTATCATTCTACCCTGTAATCATCCTCCCCCCCCCCCCCACAGTCACTGTATACTGCCGCATTGAAATGCACAACTTTCAGGTCGTACAAGTGTGAAAAGGGCCTAAAGTAGTATATTATGGCACAATGTGCATAGCCCAGCACTAATGTTTCTCAAGCTTGGCATGCAGTATGATTTTTTTATTCCACACCACCTCATTCTGTATGCTGTGCTGTACAGTTCCCATTCTACAACACCTCATTCTGTACTGTGCACTGTACATTCCCTATTCCATATGCCTCACTCTGTATTCTGTACTGTATATTATCTACTCTACCCCATTTCATTCTGTACTCTGTCCCTGATTTGAAGGAATGTCCCTCATGTGGAACAACGTCTCTGTCTTTTTTTCCTCCTCATTTGTCCCTCATTTTGGACTGATCTATATACTGTATTTATTAGTGTATAACACGCACAGGTGTATAACACCTGATGAATGTCCATCTGCAGCCTGATGAATGTCCATCTGCAGCCTGATGAATGTCCATCTGCAGCCTGATGAATGTCCATCTGCAGCCTGATGAATGTCCATCTGCAGCCTGATGAATGTCCATCTGCAGCCTGATGAATGTCCATCTGCAGCCTGATGAATGTCCATCTGCAGCCTAATAAATGTCCATCTACAGCCTAATAAATGTCCATCTGCAGCCTGATGAATGTCCATCTGTAACCTGATTAAAGTCATCAATGCAGCCTAATCGTTATCTTCAATGCAGCCTGATCAATATCCTCAATGCAGCCTGATCAACATCCTCATTGCAGCCTGATCAACATCCTCATTGCAGCCTGATCAATGTCCTTAATGCAGCCTGATCAATGTCCTTAATGCAGCCTGATTAATGTCTTGAATGCAGCCTGATAAATGTCTTGAATGCAGCCTGATCAATGTCCTCAATGCAGACTGATCAATGTCCTCAATGCAGACTGATCAATGTCCTCAATGCAGCCTGATCAACGTCCTCAATGCAGCCTGATCAATGTCTTCAATGCAGCCTGATCAGCCCATTAATGCATCCAATGCAGCCTGATTAATGCCGTTTTTTTAGCCTCCTCGGCAGCCTCCCCATCTCTCATCAAAGCAGCCTGAACATCAGGAAATCACGGAGCCATCATCTCCTGTTTACTCGGCTCTCACACAAACAGTCCTGCCATCGGCATTGGACCAGCCCCTGTGATAGACAGAACACTGGTCCAATGCCGGTGGTGGAGGCGGGACTGTGTGTGTGTGGGATGTGAGAGCCGAGTTAGAGCCTAGTAAACAGGAGATGGCGGCTTGTGAATTCCAGCGGTGCTCATCCCCGTCCTTCCCCTCTGGGGTACACTGTCGGCGTATATCACACAACCGTGATTTGCCCCCCATTTTCAGGGGGAAAAAGTGTGTGTTCTACACTGATAAATACGGTAATAAGGCAGATAGTCACTTATTGGTGACAGCTTCCCCTCTACCTCCAACCATGACAGGTTTTACGGCTGGTCGAACCATCACTTTTGGTTGGACTGCAAGCCACAATCCCAACCCTGCGCTGCTCTCTTGCTTCTGGATAGGCCCTCAGAAAGCCTAGCAGCCAGATGTGCCCAGGATAGGCCCCATCTCTGGCCTAGCAGCCCGGGCAATACAACACACATCCACCCAGACAGCCACCCAGGTGGCACAGAAAATAGATCACCTGACTTCCAGCAGGACAAGGGATTCAAGAAAACCCCTTGGCTAAGATACCCCGTATACCCATAACCTGACCTTGGGTTGCCTTTTTCATACCTAGTGCCACCAAGTAACCGGCCACCTAGTGGTAGAAGAGAAAAGTGCAACAAGGCCAAACTTATGCCGCGTACACACAGTCGTTTTTTGCGATGAAAAAAACGATGTTTTCAATCATGAAAAAAAACGACGTTTTTCAAACTTCATTTTCCAAAACGACCATCGTTGTTCTACAAAGCTCTAGCTAAGCGTGGTGACGTACACCACGTTCGACGGCACTCTTTTCCATTGAAGCTCCGTCTCATAACTTGCTTCTGAGCATGCGCGGGTTTAAAAACGTTGTTTTCAACATCTTTTGCCCACACACCATCACTTTTTATGACACAAAAAACGACGTTTTGAAAAACGACACAAAAAATTCAAGCATGTTGGAATTTTTTTTGGTCGTTTTTTTTAAGACAAAAAACAACGTTTTGCCCACACACGATCAATTTAAATGACGTTTTAAAAAACGTAGTTTTTTTTCATTGCAAAAAACGACCGCGTGTACGCGGCATTAGGGAGAAATCAATAGATCTCTATCAATCACCCGGGATGACTATTCCTGGCAAGTAAATTTGTGAGGAGCTCCCTGCCTTAACTACAATTTTATTTTGGCCATAGTTACACTTTAACATTTCCCCAGGCTCATAAACCTACCCAATGTGACTAAAGAGGCACTCTTTAGGCAGTGGCATGTTAGATGGTGAATTATATAATATGAGCTAAGTGCCACACACACAGTAAGTAGAGAAATATTTGGTAGTGGGTATTGTGCTTACTGGTGAGAACTATACAATTCTTTATGCAAATTAGGGGAAAGAATGATATCTGTTTTCTGATTTTTTTTTTTTTTTTTATGCTATAATATGTTATACCTTAAATCCAGTTGGCTGTTATGGGCATAACAGATTTTCGTCTTACAAAATTTTAAGTCTGACATCATCCTGCAAGAAAAGTTTTAGCACTATTACTAGCATGAATATTTAGAACTATTTACTGGCATCTATACTAGTACATTTTAAATTGTGTTCAGAACATTAGCATTTGTGTAGCAAGTGGTTTTGGGTTTAGAGGAGTAGATGTGTCTTCTACTTTTTATAGGTCAAGTTACATGATTTAATAAAAGTATTTTTCCCTACAACCCATTAAATCCATTTAATTAATAGGTAAAGTGGACTGGCTGATTTGCATTATTACCTTTTTTCTTTTTTTTTTTTTTTAACTGATTTAAAACTCTGTTACTTTTGCAAATTACAGAAAGTTCATTTTAATATACTATATACAGACCCCCAGTTATAGTTTGCAATAAATCAGGAAAATGGGTATAAGGTCTGTTTATAAATTGAGGTTACGTGGCATGATTTTACTATAGAGTGTTGTTTTTAAGGGATGATGTGGGACACAAGCTTGATTACTACACCACCGTAAAGGTAACCAAGTAATCATCATCTAACAAAGATGATTTTGGCGGACTCCGGTCTTTCAGTAATTCCCATGTACGCACTGACCAAAAATATATAAAGTTTCACCCAATCAGAAGAGCAGCTTTAAAAATCCAAACCACAGTTGGAAGACGAACAGACATTGTTTTGATTGGCCATCTACTATCTGAGATATTATTTCAACGTAAACACATACTTAATTCTGAATAATATTTCTACAGACAAGCTTGTGTTATTAAAGTATTTCAATCTTCTTCATTAACCACTCCCTTGTAAAAGAGGTTATTTATCTTGTGGTTCTGACATCAGTTCTCCTGTGGTTTTCATGCTATTCTTGGTTCAATATCAAACTCCAAAACTTGTAACATTTGTACCTTTTTCCATAAGAAGAATTCCTCTATAAAATGACTGTGTAGAAAAGTATCTGTGTTGTCTATAGAAGCAAGATATGAGTGAACTTCTTAAAATCTGCTCAACTGACAATTCATTTTTAAGTAGAAGTATGCCCAAAGCTATTTTGCCCCTACTCCTCCTGGGGATCACGGGAGTGCACTTCATTCGGCACTCCTGTGACCCATTTTCAGCCAACAGCAGGCTAAAGCACGCTGCTGGCTGACGTCACCAAGACAGTCCAGGCTCTAGAAACATTCTGACTTTTCAGTTGGGATCCCTCTAGATGCCTGAAACGGCAGCTGGCTTAGCCTGTCAGGGAGCCGCTGGGAGACTGAGCAATTGGCTCCCGTCCCCTCCACAGCCTGGTGCTCCAGTGAGCGATTGAGGGGTAGAACAGAGAGCCGGTGATTGATAGTCATCAGCTGTCTGCTCACTGGATACCAAGAGGACTAATCAATCAGTGGTTTTTGATCACTCAGTTCTCAGTGTAGAGCCAGCAGAGGACAGTTGTAGCTGGGATCGGTGCTTATTTTTATTTTTTTGTATTCCTGAATTTCTAAAAGCAAATCAACTTTGCAAGGGAAGTTGCACTTTGCAAGGAAATTTTCCCTAGAGCTTAGTGAATGAGGTGAGCTCTGCTGACTTCCATTATACTATAATGGACAAACAAAAATGCTGTCTATTTTTTTTTCTCTTGCATGTAGTTGACCTTTCTTTGCACAGTAACTTTTACCACATTCCCTAACCTCTGGGGAAAATTCACTTGCAAAGTGTAACTTCCCTTGCAAAGTAAACAGCCTATGTGTCTTTGGTAAAACAAAGCCTATGTGTTTTGTATTATAATTGTGTCCCAAACACCCCAACACCCACAGGGTCTGTGTTGATGGGATTTTGATCACTTTCAGAAAGGCTTCACTCATCTGACAACTCAATGTGAGTGCTAAAAGCGGGTCAACTGCAGGTCAGCTGATGAAGGAGGTGTGATCGAGCCCCTGAAATGTGTTCTGATTGCCTGCAACGTCCCTTGGTTTGACATGATATTGGTTTCCCAGGCCCCTGGATCTCTGGCCTTTCAGAACCCAGTGGCTGCAGTATGGACTGGGTTCTCCTTGGTGGCCCCATACTACTGACAATGCACAGAGGATATTGCCTATACTATACAGTATATCCTATATGTTTTTTATATAATTGTTCTTGTTAATTTTTGATATTCCCGTCTTGCCTCCAAAATCCGACCATCAATTACTGCTTTTTGAGTAACTGTTTCCCTCTGCTTCAAATTTACAGATGTGGCAAATGTAAGTGCAAATGTGAGTGCTTCCCCTTTCCTATTGCCCCATACCGAGCTTTACATGCATGTTATCATTGATGCTTGTTAGTGCATTTTCACTGTAATTAATTGCTATTTTTTATAATAAACTGTGCTACAGTATTGGCGGCTTGGTGCCTCTTCTTCCCCATCCATTTCTCTGTATCAGTATTTAAAATGAATGCTGAAGGATCTCAGAAGCTTTTCAAGTTGATGTCAACTATAGCTGAATTTGCCAACTGAAATCAATTTTTACAGCAGGCCTTAGAAGGTGTCCCGAAGACAATACTATGGGAAAAAAAAATGTGTTTTGATACTGTTTGTTAATTTTTTTAATCAATTAGCAGAATCGGTACTTTCTGCACTTTGAACCAGATGGGGAAGCTAATAATGACTAAAATTAAAGGGGTTGTAAACCCTCAGGGTTTTTCACCTTAATGCATTCTAAGTAGATAGGGGCCACTGTGTGCAAAATCACTGCACATAGGAGGTATAGACTTGTTTGTTATTTAAAAAACAAACAAAAATAACAACCTTTATAATCACTTTAAATCATTGTGTTATAATTTTCTGTGTTTCGCTGGATTCTCTGTAATTCGCCAGAGCCGCGTGATGTCACTCCCGCGCATGTGCATGGTAGCCGCCGGAAATGGCACAGTCCAACTGAAGCAACGGCACAATGTGCCAATGTCTTCAGTGCGTGCAGATACAGGGGGATATCTCCTAAACTGTGCAGGTTTAGGAGATATACAGGATAGCTACAGGTAAGCCTTATTATAGGCTTACCTGTAGCAAAAAATTGTATCTAAGGGTTTACACCCACTTTAAATCTACTCCCACTCCCATTCTAAGAAAGGATGCATATACTTACCTATTTTGAAGCTTTTCCAATCCCATCACACGATCAGGTCCCAGTTCCAGTTTAAATGTAGAGGAGGGGTAGCCGACAATGGATACCCCATAGTAAACCTACGGGTGACATCTCCGCACAGGCATATGCAGCCGTTGTCAGCGATCTTTCCACTAAACTAAAACCACCCTGGAGAGACCATGTGACCACACCAGAGCAGCTTCAGAATAGGTAAATATACAGATATTTTCTTTACAGGATTAAATGGAATAGGCTTATACTAGGGTTTGGTGTAGGGTTTAGCCTTAGATTTTGACTGAACTTCCACTTTAAGGATCGTTGGTACATCAAGCAATTTATCATAGAATTTGGGCTTTTTCCTCGGTATGTGTGACTAGTAGACTAAGAAGAGATGCCGACTGAGGAAATATAATGTATTATCATTTTTGCAGGACATTCAACTAGATAGACCAGTCAAAGGCGGCATGTACTAAATACTTTTTCATTTGCCATTGGGCACATGCTTACTCTGGCAGCAAATTTTTGCTTGACTCCTCAATCAAAACACGTTTTACATTCAAGAATAACTGTTGTGGTGACTACCTACTCAGCATGAGTGGGTGCAGAAAGTAAAAGTATAGTTCTTGGGTTGAGGTGGCATAGGCTTTCATAAGAGACGGGTTTTCAAGGATTGCCTAAAGGCAGACAGAGTAGGAGATAGACAGACAGATATAGCTAAGGAGTTCTACATTATGGGAAAAGCTTTGGAGATGTTCTTGAGGTGAACATAGGAGGATGTGACAAGGGGTCTAGGGAGCAGGAAGGAGTGGTGTGGATGGTTTGGGTAACATGTAATCACTCCCCGCTGGCTGTATGCATTTATGTGGCCTCTCAGCTGGTGGACTTTAGTGCTGAGGGGCTGAATATATGTGTCCGTATGTAAACACATTACTCTGCCGAGAGTGCGCTCCCAGCACAGTAACCTGTGGATACCGAAAAGCTCCCAATGCATACTAGAAATCGGGAGCTTTTTGATCATGTGATCGCTGTGACTGCCAATCACAGTGGTCACATGATTGGAATACCTGCCTCTGCCTTCTGGCATTTAGAACCTGTTAACCCCTTGCTACCTGCTGCACGACTATATATGTCGGCAGAATGGCACAGCTAGGCAGATATATATATATATATGTCGCCTTTAAGGCCCAGGGTTGTGCGCCCGCTGAAAGCTCCATGAGTCTGACAGCGGGTCCCACAGTCTCAATGTCCGCCGGGATTCCCATGTTCGTCTCACGGAAAGGAAGACTGGGGAAATGCTAATGTAAACAATCATTTCCCCGTTCTGCCGAGTGACATGACACTGATCACCGATCCCTGTCATCAGGAGCGATGATCAGTGTCATGTCACACATAGCCCACCCCCCCTACAGTTAAAACACATCCCCTTTTCCGCCCCTACTGGTTAACCCCTTCACTGCCAGTCACATTTACACAGTAATCAGTGCATTTTTATAGCACTGATCACTGTATAAATGTGAATGGTCCCAAAATAGCGCCAAAAGTGTCTGATGTGTCCGCCATAATGTCGCAGTCACAATAAAAATAGATGATCGCCGCCATTACTAGTAAAAAAAACAATTAAGATAAATGCCATAGAACTATCCTCTATTTTGTAGGTGCTCTAACTTTTGCGCAAACCAATCAATAAAAGCTTATTGCTTATTTTGGGGGATAGTTATTATAGAAAAAAGTAAAAAAAAAAATATTGCTTTTTTTTTCAAAATTGTCGCTCTATTTTTGTTTATAGTGGGAAAAAAAAAACGGAGAGGTGATCAAATACCACCAAAAGAAGGCTATTTTGTGGGGAAAAAAAGGACGTAAATTGTCAGTTAAGGCGACACAATGCCGAATCGCAAAAAGTGCTCTGGTCTTTGGTCAGCCAAATGGTCCGAGGCTGAAGTGGTTAAAGGGCCAGGGGGTGGCAGAAGGAAGAGGGTAATACATTTGAGGCTTCACTCAAATGTTTGTGACCAGCATTTATCCTAAAAATAAATCTAGATTGCCCACATGACTATAAAGTCATAAAGTCATATACACACAAGAAAAACACATCTATTTTCCAGTTGATATTGTTAGGAAGTTTCTAGAACTTAGTGACAATCCTTCTAACAAAAACACATTTGAAGACATTTTGTTCCATTTCTTTGATATAAGTGGATGTTTTGTTGGTACGGCACAAATAATATATTTTACTGCAGCACTTGTGTTTTTGAAGTATCTATTCTTCTGCTTGAATTGCTCAGCTTTGTATTTCTCCCACCTGTTATTTTCTTACGCTATATTATTTTTTCTGTTCCCTTTCTTTAGAAGGAGAAAAAAAATCAGAATCCACTGCTATTTTAGTTGTATGCTTCTCAGTTGTTTTCAGTAATAAATATGTTTTGTGTCTTTTCAGTCCTAAAATAAATACTGTATTGTCACTCATGAGGGCCTGAGATACAAATTAGGGAAAAGTACACAGCTCAAAAATGTGCATAACATATAAAGCAGAATTTAAGTCAAAATAATAATAATAATAATAATAAACCTTTTTAATAATACACCTATTAAAATGTTTTGCTGCAATATTTGCCTTCAATCCAGAGCTATCCCCCACTTCTCTTTTAACCACTAGATGTCCTCAGTGTTTTGTGCGCAATGATGGGCAGCATCAATAAAGTGGTTGGAAAGTAAAATGTATTTCCCTCTAAAATTAAATATATTGTACTTACCTGCTCTTTGCAGTGGTATTGCACACAGTGGCCCTGATCCCCCCCATACTGCAGGCACTCTAGGCTCCTCCTTCATCATGGGAAGCTGCTTCCTATAGTGGCACATGTGCAAGCTCACTCCTGAGTCAGGCTCCGTGCGTCCATTGACACACACAGCGCACCCTGGTCCTGCCCCTTGATCCCTCTTCAATGAATTTGACTGACAGCGGCAGGACCCAGCTCTCACTGCTCTCAGCCAAGCCTGTGAGAGAGCAGAGAAGAGAGGGAGCCACTGGGCATGGAGCTGGATCAAGAATGGGATGATAAGTATTTGGAGGTGGAGAGCAGGGCCTCCATCGGGGGGGTACAGGGGCAGTACACCTGTAAGGAGCCCCCCCATCCCTTTTTTTTTAGCGGCAGCTCCCCAAGCCGCCACCTCAATTAGTGGTGGCATCACCCCCCCTTCTCAATTTGCGGCACCCTCGTTCTCACGGCACCCCTTGCTTCTCAATATGTGGCACCCCCCGCTTCTCAATTTGTGGCACCACCCGCTTCTCAATTTGCATTAACCCTCAGGTTCTCTGCTCCAGGGAGCCCATACCAGAAGCTGTGTAAGGGGCCCCAAAATTCCTGATGGCGGCCCTGGGGGAGAGAAACGGCTTCTGAAAGTTTTTTTTTTATCTTAACCACTTAAGGACCGCCGCATGTACATTTACGTCGGCACAATGGCACCGACAGGCACATCAACGTATATATATACGTTGGTGCCTTGAGGTGGGTCGGGGGTCCGATCGGGACCCCCCCCCTGGTACATGTGGCGGTCCGCGCGGCTGTACGAGCGATCCAGGATGAGGGGACGGCTATTCGTTTTTGTCCGCCCCCTCCGGATCGCTCTCAGCCAATGCGCGCGCCCCCCCGCCCTGTCACTTCCTCCTCCTGTGTAAACACAGGAAGGAGGAAGCGATGTGATCTCTCCCTCGGCGTTTTTTTCAACCACCGATGAGGAGAGATCACAACACAAGTAAGTCCTGCACTAACACTACACTGACACACACTACATATAGGCACATTTAACCCCCCCGATCGCCTCCCCCCTGTCACAGTGTCACTGAATGCAGTAATCATACATGTATGATTACTGTATTTAGTGTCAGTGTGACAGGCAGTGTGACAGTCAGTTAGTGTTAGGTCCTGGGTAGCCCCCGTACCCCCCCTAATAAAGTTTTAACCCCTTGATCACCGCCCTAGTTAACCCTTTCACTCCCTATTGCCAGCATCACTAAGCGATCATTTTTCTGATCACTGTATTAGTTTCGCCGTTCCCGGTAGCTAATTTTTTTTTTATTGCGATTTTTTTTTTTTTTTTTACTTAAGACATGTGGCTAAATAAATTTTGGCCTAAATGTTTGACTAAAATTTAGTTTATTGATTTTTCTTATAACAAAAAGTAAAAAATATTGATATTTTTTCAAAAATGTCGCTCTATTTTTGTATATAGCGCAAAAAATAAAAATTGCAGAGGCGATCAAATACCAGCACAAGAAAGCTCTATTTGTGGGAAGAAAATTACGCAAATTTTGTTTGGGAGCCACGTCGCACGACCGTGCAATTGTCTGTTAAAGCGACGCAGTGCCGAATCGCAAAAACCCCTTGGGTCATTTGGCAGCATATTGGTCCGGGTCTTAAGTGGTTAATGCATGGACCCGGTTATGACTTCAAAACCACTTTAAACCCATTTATTCTGAGCCCTGGCTGTAAATTACCTGACCCCAACCTGTGACTGGAGAGAGAAGGAGAAGCAGAGAAGCAATACAGTGATCAACACAGCTCTCTGTCACTCTGCTCTCTCCTCTCATCAGCATACCTCTTGTCAGCACATAAACTGATTGCCTTTTTGTGCAGCACATTTTGTTTCTCTCTCTGAGTTTTACTTTAGAGTGGATGGAAGAGGCTAATATCAAGTCAAATTCAGGTACTTTGTAAGCATTTAAAAATAACAAAAAACAACAGAATGTTAATAATTAAGTAAATACTTACCTGGCAGGGGAGACACCATGATCATGAAGGTGGTTCTCCCAGGGTGAGGCTCAGCCATTGCACTCTGGCTGGGCTGATCGTGGTGTCTTCCCTGCCACTGCTCGGCCTTTTGGCTAAGATCAGGTGTGGTATCCGTTCTCGTCAGTTGCTAGAGGAGCGCTGAAGCACCTCCTATATGTGGAGGGTGGATGCAATCCAATAGCGTCATTGCACCTGGAAGGGTGGTTTCAGCAGGGACTACGCCGTGCTGCCCGACAGATACTGGGGGCCGGCCAATTGTTGCGTCTGAGCCACCTGGAAGGGTGCTTCTGGTGAGGATGGGTGGCTGTGCCTGGTCTGGTCTTTTTGCCGGGTTCTAGTCTGGCCTTCTGGCTGGCTGGTGCAAGTGCTGTCCCTGTCAGAGATCTGGTAGGAGGAGCTGGAACTGCCCTGGTGGAAAGACGGGTAGGGCCATGCAAATCCTGCTGGGTTGACAGGGAGTCTGGAAGGGTTAGTATTGGTGGAGGCTGCTAGATGAGGGCAGGTTCTTCCCAAGAAAACCTTGAAGGGCTCTCTTTCTGGCAGGGGTGGAGGGCTGCACTGGCCGGTCGGGGGGTTAGATTTGGAACGGAAAAGCCTATGGTGCATGTGCCCCTGGAGTGGCAGTCCAGTTTACAGTTCGTGCTTGAGACTGAATCAATAGCAGGGAATCCTACAGTGTGCTGGATCCTTCACAGCGCCTCCCGTCACAGTCTAAGGCTGACACTTGATGCTTCAGAGAAGGCACAACTCATGAGAGAAAAAGAAGAGGGAGAGAGAGGGGGCTCATGGTGCAGTATTGTAACACAAGATTACAGGGACTACACCATATGATATGCACTCACGAATCCCTGGAAAAATACGACACAATAACAGCCTCTGCTGCTGCTCAGTGTGACGATCTTCTCCTCTCCATGGATGGGTCTACGTCGATCGCGTCACTCAGGCTCCTCCCCAGCGCGTTGCGTCACTCGTCACGTGACTAAGCGGCTGTGCACTGATAGTGGCAAAAGTTGATTTTAGTGCATTATTCGTTTTATATTAACATAATTGCTGTACTGCACATATTACACTGATTAGCAATAACTTTATGCTTACCTACCTAATTTTTAATAGTTCCCTCTTTTTCCCCCCAAAACAGACCCTTTTGCCACCAAGACAGTACTAACCTATTCCGGAATGTACACCATTATACCTCTGAAGGTATTCTGTGCTATCTAGCACCAAGCCGTTAGAAATAGATCCTGATGGGTTGATTTACAAAAAGTAAAAGCAGTTGCTCCAGAGCTTAGTAAATCTAGAGGAGCTCTGCTGTCTTCCATTAATCAATCATGTGCAGGCAAAAATGCTGTTTTTTTTTTTATTTTACTTGCATGTGATTGGGTATTCTTTGCAAAGTGAAGCTTTACCTAATTTCCTAAGCTCTGGAGCAACTGCACTTTACAAAGTGCATGGTCTATTTGCCTTTAGTAAATCAAGCCCTTTAAGTCCTGTAAGTTGCAAGGTGGGGCCTACATGAATCAGTTTTTGTCCCGCACATCCTAAAGATGCACAATGGTTTGAAATCTGGAGAGGCCAAGTCAACACCTCAAAGTTATTGTGTTCCTCAAACCATTTTTGAACCATTTCTGCAGTGTGGCAGGGGACATGATCCTGCTGAAAGAGGTCAATGCCACCAGGGAATACTGTTTCCATGAAGGGGTGTACTTGGTCAGCAAACATATTTAAGCAGGTGACAAGTGTCAAACGACATCCATATGAATGACCGAACCCAAGGTGCGCCAGAAAAACATTTCTCAAAGCATCACCCTACCTCTGCTGGCTTGCCTTCCTCCCAGAATGCATCCTGGTGCCATCTCTTCCCTAAGTAAGCAATGTTCCCAGCCATCCACATGATGTAACAAAAACTGACTTCAGACCAGACCAACTTCTTCCATTGCTCCATGGACCAGTGCTAATGCTCACTCGCCCATTGTAGGTGCTTTTTGCTGTGGACACGAGTCAGCGTGCCCCATACACAACAAACTGCAATGCCCATTTTATATCCCATCCACTTTCAGATGCCACTGTGCTTAGTCATAATGTCATGGTTGATAGGTGTATATGATCATATTAATTATTTATTTCCTATGATTTAAAGATCCAACTAATAGCCATAATGCAATATTTTCCTGATCCATCCTATTCTTATGAATGAAGGACATCTGACCTGCAGAGAAAATAGCCCAATAACATTTGATTGACACAGAGCAGTATAAATACATCATCTGCTGTTTTGCTTAAGGCTGGATACACACTGATACAGTTATACGACTTTCATCCTACTTTGCTCTGCGACATCAGTCCTACATCGTTTCTACATCCAACTTTGTGACAGTCTGACCTGTCAATTCAAACAATCCCTGTGTGAGGCCGCGTACACACGACCGGTTTCCTCGACAGAATCCATCAAGAAACTTGGTGGCAGAGCTTTTTTGCCGAGAAAAACGGCCGTGTGTATGCTTTTCATCGAGAAAACTGTTGAGGAACTCGACAAGGAAAAAAGAGAGCAAGTTCCCTTTTTCCTCGACGGGAGTCGTCGTGTTCCTCGCCGGGCTGGTTTACCACGAGAAACACGTTGGTGTGTATGCTTAGAAACCCCGACACTTTCGGTAAACGTACCGTTTGTAATGGAAATAGCACATTTGTCACGCTGTAACAGACTGAAAAGGGCAAATGTCTCTTACCAAACTTTTACCTAACACGCAGTAACATGAGATTAGTAAAAGCAACCCCAAGGGTCGTGCCAGTGGAATCGAAATTCCCCTGCCGTTGTATGTGTTGAAGTCACCGAGTTTGAGAACGAGGAGATTTGGTCTTGACAGTGTGTACGCAAAGACAGCTTGTCAAGATTCTCGACAAGCCTAACAAGGAACTCGTCAAGGAAAACTATGTGTCTTTTCCGACGAGTTCCTCAGTCGTGTGTACGAGGCCTGAGACAAATTCCTTTTACTGCTGCTGAAATCACAATATCAGATGTCAAAAGTCGGATGGTAAGGACAATGATTCTACTTTGATCCAACTTCAATAATATTCAGTGGACTGAAGTAGGATCTAAGTCGGACCAAAGTAGTACAGGGAGCATTATCAAAGTCCGACCAACTTGTGTCGGGCCAGGTTAAACGGCTCTCATAGGGAAACATTGATTTTCACACGTCATGTGACATGAGCTCCCAATGTCAGAGCATTTGTCGCACCAGTGTTAACCTGACCTTAGGCTGGGTTCACACTGCTGCATGCGGCTCACAGCCGGGGACCGGTGCATTCCTGTTCACCGTTCCGGGTACGGTTTCAGCCAGAATTTTTGGGCTGAATTCAGACCTGAAACGGACCAAAGGCACAGGGCTCCTGTGCAAATTTGCACATGAGCCGTGGCGGAGATGTGCGAACTGGCTCCATAGAGAGCTGGTCACAATCTCCTACCATGCAAATTGGATGCGTGGAAAAACCCACATCCAATGGTGTGAAGCCAGCCTCAAAAGGTCACTTTCATTATCATTAGCACATATGGGGGTTGAGTTACCAAAACTGAAGAGTGCAATATTTGGTGCAGCTCTGCATAGAAACCGTCTTCCAGGTTTTTTGTCAAAGCTTAATTGAACAAACTGAGGTTAGAATCTGATTGGTTTCTATACAGACCTGAACCAGATTTTGCTCTCTCTTCAGTTTTAGTAAATCAACCCCACTGTATCTTTAATAAATATATTGAACAGTGAGTAATATTAGTATAGGTCTTTACAGTGAAGAAAACGTTTAAGGGGTAGATAGGATGTGGCCAGCAACATAGTAGATATGAGATGTAGCATTACATTTTTCAACTTTCTTCATGAGGAGTATTAGTATATCTGCATTAACAAGATAAAACCCACCGGTAAGTTTCTCATTGCATATATTCCTCTTTAATTTCTAAGTCTGCTCATATAATCCTGCGGTATTTAGCAGTAATTTGTTTTTCAAAAGTCCTACATGAGCCCACATTTTTCATTCTCTAAATCTCTCTGTCGCATACAAGTAATGGCTTTATTCCCTAATAAAATTTAAATCAATTTGTTTAGCCTCAGAACCAAAAAAGATGGATTTATTCTCAACACTCGTCATACGCTATCAATCTAATTCCAAGAATAGCAACAGTAATAGAAAATTTGTGGAATGATAAAACCTTTACAGTGGGTTTTATTTATGACCTGTTTAAGCATTTCATAGGGTCAATTCACTAAGATGATGGTGTTACTTCAAATGCGTTCATTACCGTATCCTGCTGTATATTTTTTATCAAAGCAGTCCATTCTACAAATATCAAAGCGTCTGTTGTTTTTGCATGAAATAGTCATTTAATCACAAAAAGCTTTTATTATGAATTACTAATGTTCCACATAGACTGGCTCCGAAACAACCTAATTGTTCCCACTAGCCTGAACGTTTTATGAAGTGCAAACCTATTCAAAAATTATTATAAATAGACTTTATGTACACAATTTAGGAATATTACATAACATTTGCATGGAAAAAATTAGGTTGATCTGTGCAATAAGACCTATATTGAATCCAACTCTTGATTATGATCAAGTACAAGAGAACGCACAATAATGAAAAATGTGGCTTGTGCTATAATAAACTTTTCAGTACAAGGGGCACAATAATTAGTTTTATAGATGAATGATTTTTTTTTTTTTAAATGGATGAATAAACTCACTCATATCAAAAGCCTTCTCGAAACAGCACTAGCCCCCTTTCACATCAGAAGCCTCCCCATCACATCAGAAGCCTCCCCATCACCTGAGGAACCTCCCCATCACATCAGAAGCCTCCCCATCACACCAGCAGGCTCCCCATCACATCAGAAGCCTCCCCACCACAATTAAGAAGCCTTGGCAATCACATCAGAAGCTTTTCTATCAAATCAGAAGCCTCCCCATCACATCAGAAGCCTCCCCATCACATCAGAAGCCTCCCCATCACAATTAGGAAGCCTCCCCATCACATCAGAGGCTTCTCTATCAAATCAGAAGCCTCCCCATCACATCAAAAGCCTCCCCATCACATCAGAAGCTTCATCATCACATTAGAAGCGTCACCATCACATCAAAAGCCTCCCCATCACACCAGAAGTTTCTCTAAAAAATCAGAAGCCTCCCCATCACATCAGAAGCCTCCCCATCACATCAGAAGCCTCCACATCAGATCAGAAGCCTCCCATCACATCAGAAGACTCCCCATCACATCAGAAGCTTCTCTATCAAATCAGAAGCCTCCCTATCACATCAGAAGCCTGCTCATCACATCAGAAGCTTCTCTATCAAATCAGAAGTCTCCCTATCACACCGGAAGCTTCTTCATCACATCAGAAGCCTCCCAATCACTTTGTAAGCCTCCCCATCACATCAGAAGCATTCCCATCACAATTAAGAAGCCTCCCCATCACATCAGAAGCTTCCCCATCACATCAAAAGCTCCCCATCACATCAGAAACATCCCCATCAGATCAGAAGCCTCCCCATCACATAAGAAGCTTCTCTATTAAATCATAAGCCTCCCTATCACATCAGAAGCCTTCCCATCACAATTAAGAAGCCTTGGCAATCACATCAGAAGCTTTTCTATCAAATCAGAAGCCTCCTCATCACATCAGAAGCCTCCTCATCACATCAGAAGCCTCGCCATCACATCAGAAGCCTCCACATCACATTAGAAGCCTCCCCATCACAATTAGGAAGCCTCCCCATCACATCATAAGCCTTCCCATCATATCAGAAGCCTCCACATCACTTTAGAAGCCTCCCCATCACATCAGAAGATTCTCCATAAAATCAGAAGCCTTCCCATCAGATCAGAAGCCTCTCCATAAGATCAGAAGCCTCCCCATCACATCAGAAGCCTGCTCATCACATCAGAAGCTTCTCTATCAAATCAGAAGTCTCCCTATCACACCAGAAGCCTCCCAATCACATCAGAAGCCTCCCCATCACATCAGAAGCCTTCCCATCACAATTAAGAAGCCTCCCCATTACATCAAAAGCCCACCATCACATCAGAAACCTCCCCATCACATCAGAAGCCTCTCCGTCACAATTAAGAAGCCTCACCATCACATCAGAAGCTTCTCTATCAAATCAGAAGCCTCCCCATCGCATCAGAAGCCTCCCCATCACATCAGAAGCTTCATCATCACATTAGAAGCGTCATCATCACATCAGAAGCCTCCCCATCATACCAGAAGCTTCTCTACAAAATCAGATGCCTCCCTAACACATCAGAAGCCTCCCCATCACATCAGAAGCCTCCTCATCACACCAGAAGCTTCTCTATCAAATCAGAAGCCTCCCTATCACACCAGAAGCCTGCTCATCACATTAGAAGCTTCTCTATCAAATCAGAAGTCTCCCTATTACACCAGAAGCTTACTCATCACAATTAAGAAGCCTCCTCATCACACCAGAAGCTTCTCTATCAAATCAGAAGCCTCCCTATCACACCAGAAGCCTGCTCATCACATTAGAAGCTTCTCTATCAAATCAGAAGTCTCCCTATTACACCAGAAGCTTCCTCATCACAATTAAGAAGCCTCCCCATCACATCAGAAACTTCTCTATCAAATCATAAGCCTCCCCAACACATCAGAAGCTTCTCTATCAAATCAGAAGCCTCCCCATTACATCAGAAGCCTCCCCATCACATCAGAAGCCCCCCCATCACATAAGAAGCTTCATCATCACATTAGAAGCTTCATCATCACATCAGAAGCCTCCCCATTACACCAGAAGCTTCTCTGTAAAATCAGAAGCCTCCCCATCACATCAGAAGCATCACCATCACATCAGAAGCCTCCTATCACATCAGAAGCCTCCCCATCACATCAGAAGCATCCTCATTACATCAGAAGCTTCTCTAATAAATCAGAAGCCTCCCTATCACATGAGAAGCCCGCTCATCACATCAGAAGCTTCTCTATAAAATCAGAAGTCTTCATATCACATAAGATGCTTCCTCATCACACCAGAAGCCTCCCATTCACACCAGAATCCTCTCCATCAAATTTGAAGCCTCCCCACCACACTATAAGCTTCTCCATGAAATCAGAAGCTTCCCAATCACATCAGAAGCTTCCTCATCACATCAGAAGCCCTCATCACATCAGAAGTTTCCCCATCACATCAAAGGTTTCCCCATCACATCAGAAGTTTCCCCGTCTCATCAGAAGTTTTTCTGTCACATCAGAAGCCTTACCATCACATCAGAAGGCCCCCTTCACATCAGAAGCCTCCCCATATGTCATACTTTGCATGTACCTGGTCTGCGAGCCCAATGGAGCAGAGGAAGGTCTCCCGTACTGATCGGACTCGCGCCCCCTGATAGTGGTGACAGGAGGCACGAGAGTGAGGAAGGGTATGAGAGAATGGGGCCTTGTTGTGGATGAGCGGTCCTGGAACCGGATGCAGCAGAGGTTGGTAGTCTGCTCAGACAGCAGGCAGGCTGGTAGGGCCATTGGAGTGTAGAGCTGGGCAGAAACAGAGTACAGTGGTCAGGTCACAAGCTAGGTCGGCAACGGTCGGGCAGAGAGGTACGGTGGAGCAGGCAGGTGCAAGGTCAAAACAAGCCAAAGTCAGATGCAGGCGGAAGGCAAGGAGAGTACAGGTTAACAGGCAAAGGGGTCAGAAGGTCACAGTTCAGGCAAGTAGTGTATATCAGGTAACAGGAAGCTGAAAGATCAGACAGCACCAGTCTGAAGTATTCCGGGGGTTAAATGGATTGTTTGGCACCAAGTGGCCATCGCGCACAGGCGCACGCGCACGCACCCACAATCCAAGGCACGCACGGGCACTTGCAGCCCGGGACGCTGACCAGCGCGCAGAGAGTCATGCACATCAGCATGCACCGGCGTGCGCAAGCATGCACCAAGGCGACCAACACCACGTCCAGTAAGGTGAGTTCTCTGATACCATCACATCAGGAGGCCTCACCTCACAACAAAAGTTTCCTCATCTTATCAGAAACCTCCATATCACATCAGAAACCTCCCCATCGCACCAGACGAAGCTTCTCATCACATCAGAAGCTTCACAATCACATCAGAAAGCCCCCATCACATCAGAAGCTTCCTCATCACATCAGAAGCTTCCTCATCACATCATTAGGCCCCCATCACATCAGAGGATTCCCATCACATCTGTATATAGGAAGATAGCCATACTCTTATGCCGCGTACACACGGTCGTTTTTTTGCGATGAAAAAAAAACGACGTTTTTTGTGAAGTAAAAAACGACGTTTTTGAAACGTCACTTTCAAAGACGATGTTGCATACACACCATCGTTTTTTTCACAAAAAACGAGGTTACGTTCACCACACTTTTCCATTGAAGCTCGCTTCATAACTAGCTTCTGGGCATGCGCAGGTTGAAAAACGTCGTTTTAAACAACGTTTTTGCTACACACGGTGACTTTTTGTGAAACAAAAAACGACGTTTTGAAAAACGACACAAAAAATTCAAGCATGTTGGAATTTTTTTTTGGTAGTTTTTTTTAAGACAAAAAACGACGTTTTGCCCACACACGATCAATTTAAATGACGTTTTAAAAAACAACGTTTTTTTTCATCGCAAAAAACGACCGTGTGTACGCGGCATTATGCTGTCTCTTGAGATGGACTATGGGATTTGTAGTATGCATAGTGCATGGCTTGTTCCAAACAGATAGAATTGTAGCTGTGCCCCCTGTAGGGGCTGCTGGTAGTTGTAATCTGCCTGTCATCCTGCCCAGCCAGGCACACGATCTGCAGTCACTATCTGACAGAAAACAGTCCATGCACTGTAGTTTTGTAGTTTTATTGAGGGGATTAAACTTGGGTCGGAGTTTATACCTGTTTGTGAAACTTTAATAAACTTTATGTTAAAAAAAAAAAAAGCACAAACTCAATTCTAGATTTCTCTTTCCAGCACTTTACTTGACTCTGATGCCGCGTACACACGGTCGTTTTTTGCGATGAAAAAAAACGACGTTTTCTGTGAAGTAAAAAACGACGTTTTTGAAACGTCACTTTTCAAAGACAATTTTGCATACACACCATCGTTTTTTCACAAAAAGCAAGGTTACGTTCACCACTCTTTTCCATTGAAGCTCGCTTCATAACTAGCTTCTGGGCATGCGCGGGTTGAAAAACGTCGTTTTGAAAGACGTTTTTGCTACACACGGTGACTTTTTGTGAAACAAAAAACGACGTTTTGAAAAACGACACAAAAAATTCAAGCATGTTGGAATTTTTTTTTGGTCGTTTTTTTGAAGACAAAAAACGACGTTTTGCCCACACACGATCAATTAAAATGACGTTTTAAAAAACGTCGTTTTTTTTCATCGCAAAAAACGACCGTGTGTACGCGGCATTAAACTCACTCTCCAGGACCAGCTAGCACTGATATGCAGGTCTGACACTGACTCAGTCAAGCCCAAAGCAAATGGTCTTTGAAGGGCAGGGACCTTGGGTCCCTAAAGTGTAGCAAAAATATAGGTAGTCCCAATGCTAGCTGTCCACATGGCTACCGCTCCCAGTACCACCTCTTCAGGCCCTGCCAGCCCTCCTGGCTGCGGCTACCTTTCTCCACTGCTCCAAAATAAAATGTATTTTTTCCATTATATTTTCATCTTATTGGCTGTTTTAGTATTTGCAGCATTAGTAGACTTGCCATAAACAGGACACAAGATAGAGGTTTGAAGAAATGAAGGTTCATCACTACAAATCATTTTTCATAGTTGAATTTGGCCAAAAATTATGCAATTTTCCTTCCCGTAGGCTGCAGGAAAGAAAATTGCTTGATTCCTCCATCAACGCAGTCAGCCCTGATTCACACTGATGTGATGCTGGAAACATTGCATTGCAATTGCAGAGCATTCATGCGATCTGCTGTGGGTGTCAATGTTAAATTGCAAAGAAAACGAATGTATATGGACAGCCGGACTCCAATAAGCCTAAAAGATGTGCCCTTTATTGGGTAAAAAAAAAGGGATGCACTACAAAAAACAGCATACAGTGGGAAATAAACAGCTGACGCGTTTCACATTGATCCTCAATGCTTAGTCATAGCCAAATTCTGTCAGACAGACAAACTTCTCAACTTTTTTTTTTTTAAGATTTTTTAAAAAGAAGAGAAATATGAAGGAGACCAGATACAAATCATTAATGTGGATCATCTTAATGCACAACTGGCAGGACAAATAGTTGGATCTGACATCAGATATAGGACACAAAGTAGCAATCAAAAATTACAAAGTCCAGTTGAATACCAATGGAGGACATATATTCTTAAGAGAACTAAAGGCAAACTTTTTTTCTCATTTTGGATGAAGTAAGGGGATGGTTATAACCCCTGTATTTTTTACTTTTTTGCTCTCTGTGTCTCATTGGATTCAGCGCAAGATCACTTTTATCGGGAGTGGAAGAGGGCCCCTCCCCGCCATGGTCCTGACATCTCCGCCACTTACCGGACCCCCTGGTGGCCGCAGAGACAATTGCATCCTTTCTCTTCTGAGTCTGGATGCCGAGTGAGGCAACGATGGCCCCCACTCGGCTCCATAACATTGGTCAAACGTCACTTCCGCCCAATGGTCTTAAAGGTTTTTTTTTTTTGCAAAAAAAATACCGCATTTATCGGGGTATTGCGCGCTCCGGCGTATTTACGCGCACCCCTAAAGTGGACCCGCATTCCTGTAAAGAAAAAGATTTTAGTACTTACAGTTTTGGTGTCTTGCGCGGCGTCCATCGGTGGCCTTGTCGGGTCCAGCGTCCATCTGCGGCTTCGGTGGTGTCCTCCTCGTCGGGTCCAGCGTCCGTCTGTAGCTTCAGTGGTGTCCTCCTCGTCGGGTCCAGCGTCCGTCTGTGGCTTCGGTGGTGTCCTCCTCGTCGGGTCCAGCGTCCGTCTGCGGCTTTGGTGGTGTCCTCCTTGTCCGGTCCGGCGTCCTTCTGCGGTGTCCTCCCCGCTCGATCCCCGCTTCCCGCGCTGAATTTGAATTACTGCGTCGGCATATACCGAGCGCAGTACACTCGTGTATAGTCGGGCAGGCTCGGCTCCTCTCGCAGTCACGTCCTGTGCGTCCAGGACGTGACTGCGAGAGAAGCCGAGCCTGCCTGACTATACACGAGTGTACTGTGCTCGGTATATGCCGGCGCACAAATTCAAACTCGGCGCGGGTATCGGCGTATATCGCGCACCCACGATTTTGCCCTGAATTTCAGGGCAAAAAAGTGCGCAGTATACGCCGATAAATACGGTAATGACATATACATTTTTTTTTACAAGGGATGCTTACATTCCTTGTAATAGGAAAACAAGTGACCCAAAATATTTTTTAAAGGACAGTGTAAAAATAAAAAGTAAAATAAATAATTTGAAATAAATAAAAAATGTAAAGCGTCCCGCCGGGCTCGCGTGCAGAAGCAAACGCATATGTAAGTCGCGCCCGCAAATAAAAACGCTGTTCAAACCACACACGTGAGGTATCGCCATGATCGTTAGAGTGAGAGCAATAATTCTAGCAAAAGACCTCCTCTGTAACTCAAAATTGGTAACCTGTAGACATTTTTAAACGTCACCTATAAAGATTTTTAAGGGTCAAAGTTTGTCGCCATTCCACGAGCGGGTGCAATTTTAAAGCATGACATGTTGGGTATCAATTTACTCGGTGTAACATTATCTTTCACAGTATAAAAAAAATTGGGCTATCTTTGCTGTTTTCTTATTTTTTTTTTTTGTCAAATATTTTTTTTTTTTTTACCAAAAATGTGTGCTTGTAAGACCTCTGCTCAAATACAGTGTGACATAAAGTATCGCAACGACTGCCATTTTATTCTCTAGGGTGTCTAAAAAATATATATCTAATGTTTGGCGTTCCAAGTAATTTTCTAGCAAAAAGACCTGATTTTAACTTGTAAACAACAAGTGCCAAAAAGAGCTTGGTCCTTAAGTGGTTAATAGAAGAAAAGTTGCAAAAAATGTCATTAGTGAAATAAAAGTATTTCTCTGGGGGAAAGTTAAAATCCAGTTGAGTCTTTTTTTTTTTTACTGACCCTTCCCCCCCAAGCTGCAAAGGCAATAACCCACTCCGTGCATGGCAGGCTGACTGTCAGCAATTCAGGAGAAAAAAATAGGGGGAGTGTGAACTAAGAAGAAATGGAGTTGCAGACAATGACTTAAAGCGGAGCTCCAGCCGCGAAATATTTTTTTTTAAAGTCAGCAGCTACTTACAGTGTAGCTGCTGACTTTAAATAAGGACACTTACCTGTCCTAGGTGCCCGCGCTGATGGCCCTCCCCGATGCCGGTCCCGCGATCGCTCCGAGTCCTGCGCCGCCATTCACACTATGGGAAACAGGCAGTGAAGCCGTACGGCTTCACTGTGCGTTTCCTACTGTGCCTGCGTGAGTCTCACGCTGGCTTGTGAACGGGCGCGCTGCTCTCTGAGAACACACACAGTTCCCAGAAAGCAGCGCGCCCATTCACAAGGAGAAGGAGAAGAAGAAATCGGACCGCGGTGCAGGTGAGGCAGATTACGGACTTCCGCATAGCAACAGCTATTTCGGGTGAGTATTTTTTTTTTTTTCAGGTTTTTTTTTTTTTAACAACATGGCAAAATGTTGTTTTCATGGGTGGGGAGCTCCGCTTTAAGGAAGATACTAAATAGCATTGGACTGGTTTCAGGGGCTCCAGATTTGGTCAAATTTACTTTGTGTATTATGTAAAACCCTCAACATCCGACCATTAATCATGATCCAATTCAGTTTGTGCTTTACCATGTCCAGAGGGGCCGCCAACATCAAGCTATAAGCTATTCTAGCTACTAGAAATATATTTATGTGATCAGTCTTCCACTTGCCCTTCGGGTTCCAAGGAAACACAAGTCTATTTTTCCAACTTTGATTAAATACTCATACACGGTGCACATGTACATTTCCCGTACCTGCAGGCATTCTTTCAATATGTTGTGGCACTGTGTGGTTTACAAACTGTTTATTTCTTGACATGGTTTATGCTTTTGGAACAACCTTCATTTCAAGACTGTTTATCCAAGGAATTGGTTACCGGTCAGGAGTGTACATGAGACTGTTTAATCTATAGGTAGACTAGATTGTAGCATAATCAAGGATCTTGTGGCTCCTCAGCAGTTCACATAGTTAAAATAAATCTTTTAACCACTTGACCACTGGGCACTTAAACACCCTTAATAACCAGACCAATTTTCAGCTTTCGGTGCTCCCACAGTTTGAATGACAATAACTCAGTCATACAACACTATAACCAAATTAATTTTTTGTCCTTTTTTTCCCACAAATAGAGCTTTCTTTTGGTGGTATTTCATCACCTCTGCGGTTTTTATTTTTTTTGCTATAAATGAAAAAAGAACAAAATTTTGCAAAAAATAATAATTTTTCTTCATTTCTATTATAACATTTTGCAAAAAAGTAATTTTTCTTCATAAATTTGGCCTAAAATGTATACTGCTACATATCTTTGGTAAAAAAAAATAAAAAATGTTGGATATTATTTAGTCTGGGTGAAAGTTATGGGCTCTACAAGCTATGGTACCAAATCCTGAAAATTGATCAATTTCATCACACCTGAAGTACTGACAGCTTCTCTCATTTCTTGAGACCCTAACATGCCAGAAAAGTACAAATACCCCCCCAAATGACCCCTTTTTGGAAAGAAGACATTCCAAGGTATTTAGAAAGAGACATGGTGAGTTTTTTAAAGTTGTAATTTTTTCCCACAATTTTTTGCAAAATCAAGATTTTTTTTTTTCATCAAATTTTCATATTATTAGGTTATTTTTCACACACAGCATATGCATACCACAAATTACACCCCAAAACACATTTTGCTATTCCTCCCGAGTATGGCGATACCCCATGTGTGAGACTTTTACACAGTGCAGCCACATACAGAGGCCCAACATGCAGGGAGCACCCAGGCCAATTCTGACATTTCTCTCATACATGTAAAAATCATCATTTATTTGCTAGAAAAATACATAGAACCCCAAAACATTATATAAAGATACCTCACGTGTGGTTTGAACACCGTTTTTATATGTGGGCGGGACTTGCATATGCGTTCGCTTCTGCATGCGAGCTCGCGGGGACAGGGGCTGCTGTATGCCCAGAGTATTGCTAAGTATGCCCAGAGTATTGCTAAGTATGCCCAGAGTATTGCGGAGTATGCCCAGAGTATTGCCCAGAGTATTGCCCAGAGTATTGCCAGAGTATGCCCAGAGTATGCCCAGAGTATTGCCAGAGTATGCCCAGAGTATTGCCAGAGTATGCCCGGAGTATGCCCAGAGTATGCCCAGAGTATGCCCAGAGTATGCCCAGAGTATTGCAGAGTATGCCCAGAGTATTGCAGAGTATGCCCAGAGTATTGCAGAGTATGCCCAGAGTATTGCCAGAGTATTGCGGAGTATGCCCAGGGTATTGCCAGAGTATGCCCAGGGTATTGCAGAGTATGCCCAGAGTATTGCAGAGTATGCCCAGAGTATTGGCAGAGTATGCCCAGAGTATTGGCAGAGTATGCCCAGAGTATTGGCAGAGTATTGCAGAGTATGCCCAGAGTATTGCAGAGTATTGCGGAGTATGCCCAGAGTATTGCGGAGTATTGCCAGAGTATTGCCCAGAGTATTGCCCAGAGTATGCCCAGAGTATTGCCAGAGTATTGCAGAGTATGCCCAGAGTATTGCCAGAGTATGCCTGAGTATTGCAGAGTATGCCCAGGTGAGTATTGCCCAGAGTATTGCAGAGTATATGCAGCAGGGATGGCTGAGCAGGGAGGGAGGGATGGATGGATCTGTGACTACATTTGTCACAGATCCAGCCCGCAGCACTGGCGCTGCCATCCGCTCCCTCCCCTCTCCTCTCACACTGTACCGATCGGTACAGAGAGAGGAGGGAGGAACCGGCGTCAGCACATGACGCCGCTCTGTTGACAAGTGATCGTTCCGTCATTGGACAGAGCGATCACGTGGTAAACCGCCGATATCAGCGGCGATTTACCGTGATCCGTGATGCGCCGGGTCCTCTGGACCCGGCGGTCACGGATGTTCCCGTGTGCGCGCCTCAGGAGGCGCGCGGGAGCGCGATTCTGACAGGCCGTTAATTAACGGCCAGTTAGAATACAGCAACCGCCCTAGAGCCGTACTTTCGGCATAGGGCGGTTGCAAAGTGGTTAAAGGAAAAACTTGGAGTTTACTTTAAAGGGTAAGCCCACCCAAATATTATTATTATTATTATTATTATTATAATACACAATTTATATAGCGCTAACCATTTACACAGCACTTTATAATATCGGGGGAGGTGGGGACAGCACAATTACAGTACCGTTTAATATAGAAGAATCAGGAGGCCCCTGCCCATAGAGCTTACATTCTAAAGGTAGGGAGTGGTGGTACAAAAGGTAATAGCTGCAGAGGATGATTTGATGGGGGTGGCTCGGGGGACAGTTGTTAGCTGGGTGTGGGATAGGCTTCCCTGAACAAATGCGTTTTCAGGGATCTCCTAAAGGTGGACAGTGTACAGGTGTATATGTATATATATATATATATATATATATATATGTATATATATATATATATATATATATATATATATATATATATATATATATATATATATATATATATACACTGGAATATGCAGTTCAGTTTTGGGCACCAGTTCTTAAAAAGGATATCAGGGAACTGGAGTAAGTGCAGAGAAGGGCAACACATTTCTAATTTGTTGTGTAAGAACACATTGAATGCTCAAAAAAAAAAAGAAAAACGATTGGCCGCGGAACCTCCACTTTAAGGAAGAGAAATGAAAGCAGAAGAGAAACATTGGAATACTAGTCAGTACCAATGTTCAAAGGTGTTTTCTTTGGAAGAATACATCAGCTCCAACGTTGGGTGTTCTAGGTGTGTGGATGTTGGTGCATTATTTAGGTAAGTTTAGAAACACTGGGCTAAGCCATCGAGAACCCCAGAGCCTCCATTCCATAGTTTACGACTCTGTTCCTTTTCACCTTGAGGTTTTCAATGTTTCCATCCACCTTTGTGAGTTCCATCACGTTCTTTTGCATTGTCCTAAACATAAAATAAATTACAATTTCAACACGGAATGTAGCCACATAATGGTCCCGGCAGGTGCAGACCCAATAACTCAAGTGTAGAAGTCATACCAATAGTGTACATGTTAGATATACGGTATAGGAGCATTTGTCAAAAACTGAAATTTCAGTTTTAGACAGACTAATATTTTAATTTCTCTATCAACCATCCAAAAAGACAACTGGTCATTTCTCCTGATCAGTGAGTTTTACTCACTGAAAATTATAGCATGAACTTGAAAGCCATGTAGTATGTAATATATGGCACCGTTGCTTGTTAGTACTATAAAACTATACAATTACGGAGGCATTTAAGCATTGATTTGTCTGTCACATTAAATTATTACGCCTTTCTGTTTTATTTTTACAATCGTCTTAGCAGTCTAAGGCAACTGCTTGAAATAGCCACTTGGTGGCACTCTTTACTTCTAAAAGTCTTAAGTGCCGAACTTCAAAGAAATTCTGTAAAAAGCATCTCCTTTATAACATGCTTAAAGCTAATACGTTTGAGCAAATACATTTATTTTATAATGCAACATTTAAAAAATCTGTTCACACATACATTATATACAAATAAAAATTGTCCCTGTATAGTCTATGCGTCAGCATCATATAGTGTATAGCTTATGTGAATAATATTTAGACTATCTGACTTATTCAGTAAGCAGAGTACAAAACCCTGGTGATTGTTATGGGTCATCCAAGCACAGTCATAGATCAAACCCTGGTAAATCTTTGATTGCTAACAGCAACTTACTAACATATGAAAAAGAAGTACAGGGATATAATGTTTTTAGAGATCTATTTGTCAAGGTCTTTTACACATCTTTTATGTAAGATTCAATTAGAAAAACGTGTGTATTTTGGGTGAAAGTTGAACATTTTAGGAAAAACATTGATCATTAGACCCTTTGGTGTTACATATAGCATTTTCTAAGCTCATATGCAATAAACAAAACATGCTCCTTAAAAGATCAAAATGCACAAAATAATTGTGTATGAATTTTTATTTTGGCCAAAATACATGATATTACCAAAAGTTTTGGGACACCCGATTTTACGCGCAGATGAACTTTAATGGCATCCCAGTCTTTTTCCGTAGGGTTCAATATTGAGTTGGCCAACGCTTTGCAGCTATAATAGCTTTATCTGTTCTAGGAAAGCTGTCCACAAGGTTTATGAGGGTGTCTATGGGAATGTTTGACCATTCTTCCAGAAGCGCATTTTGTGAGGTCAAGCACTGATGTGGATTAGAAGGCCTGACTTGCAGTCTCAGCTTTAAAGTTGTAAAGGAATTTGTTTTTTGCCTAAAATTAAGTAGTTTAATAGTTTAATAATTAATAGTGTAATGATTCTGTTAACAAACGAGTAAATACCTATTAAATTCCTTCATCTATATCACCTCCGGTTTTCTAGTTTCTGTTCTCTCATTCACTTCCTGATTTGCGGCGTTCGTTCATGTAAGAACCACATTTCCCAGTATGAATTGAGTCACGCCCAGTATTTCACACCTCCTTGAAGTCTCTAACACGTAGAAAGTGTCCTGCCACATAGATGTAGTTCCCAGGAGGGGGCGAGCATGTCACTAAATGGATGAATGAATGAATGAAAACAGCACATGCAAAATAAATCGCCTCTGGCCACCGCAGTAAAGTCTCTCTTCACGGTGGTCAGTAACAATCAGACAATCAGGAAGTGGACAGAACAGAGAAGAAATTGAGCAACTCCTGAGCAAAAACAAACAATGAGGAAGTGAAAAGAGGAATGTCTGCAGGTAAAGGATGTTAATTATGAAAAAAAAAATTCCTTTACAACCCCTTTAATTCATCCCAAATGTGTTATATCGGGTTGAGGTCAGGCTAGGTAAGTTCCGCCAACACAAACTCGAACACCAATGTCTTTATGGACCTTGCTTTGTACACTGGTCCGCAGTCATGTTGGAACAGGAAGGGGCCATCCTCTAAACTGTTCCCACAAAGTTGGGAGCATGAAATTGTCCAAGATGTCTTGGTATGCTGATGTCTTAAGCGTTCCCTTCACTGGAACTAAAGGGCCAAGTGCAACCCCTGAAAAACAACCCCACACAATAATCCCCCCTCCACCAAAATGATTTGGACCAGTGCACAATAGTGTTGAGCAGAATATGCCATATTCGATTTCGCGATATATCACGAATATATAGTCGAATATTCGAGATATATTCGCTAAATACGAATATTCGTGATATATTTTGGAAATGAAATCATTGCGAATTTTCGCTATCGCGAATGCGAATGCGAATTGCGAATTGCGATTGCGAATGCGAATATTCGAGAAATGCGGAAGGAGCACTCTGATTGGCTCAGAATATTCGTGATATATTACAATACACAATAATTGCGAATATTCGAGAAATGCGGAAGGAGCACTCTGATTGGCTCAGAATATTCGTGATATATTACAATACACAATAATTGCGAATATTCGAGAAATGCGGAAGGAGCACTCTGATTGGCTCAGAATATTCGTGATATATTACAATATAAAATAATTGCGAAATTTCGAGAAATGCGGAATGGAGCACTCTGATTGGCTCAGAATATTCGTGATATATTACAATACAAAATAATTGCGAAATTTCGAGAAATGCGGAATGGAGCACTCTGATTGGCTCAGAATATTCGTGATATATTACAATACAAAATAATCGCGCGATATCGCATTGCGATTTTTCGGGAATATAAAAGGAGCGCTGCAGCTACACGGCCCAAGGTCTCTAATCATACCAGCAATGCTTTTACACGTCGATGGGGATCTCTAGGATGTGATCTGTTCTAAAAAAAAATTGAAAAAATACGAATATTCGAAATAGCGAATATTCGCCGCGATATTCGCATTATTCGCGAATACTCGAATATGCAATATTCGTAGCGAATATTCGCAATGCGAATATTCGTGAGCAACACTAGTGCACAAAGCAAGGTCCATAAAGACATGGATGAACAAAGTTTGGGTGGAGGAACTTGACTGCAGTCCTGTCGTCAACCCAATAGAACACCTTTGAGATTAATAAGAGCGGACTTTGCGAGCCAGGCCTTCTCATCCACATTAGTGCCTGACCTCACAAATGCGCTTCTTGAAGAATAGTCACAAATTCCCATACATACAATCCTAAACTTTGTGGACAGCCCTACCAGAAAAGTTGAAGCTGTTATAGCTGCAAAGGGTGGGCCAACTCAATATTGAACCCAACGGACTAAGACTGGGATGCCATTCAATTTCATGTGCGTGTAAAGGCAGGTGTCCCGATACGTTTGGTAAAATAGTGTATGTGAGTGCATTACTTGTGCCAGTAATCCTCATGTCTGGAGAACCCTACACTCAGGCGGCGTACACATGACCGAGGTTCTCGCTAGAAACCAGCAAAAACCTCGCTGGAAGCTGCATTCCAGCGAGAACCTCGGCCGTGTGTACGCTCTCGGCGAGCATCCCGTCGGGAATGCCGCCGAGCAGAAATAGAGAGCATGTTCTCTATTTGCTCGACGGCCCGCCTGGATGAATGGCTGGTTGCCATTCCCGACGGGCGGGTCGCCGAATCTGACGGCCGGCAGAGAACCTCGACGGGCGGAACGATGTGTTCTGCCCGTCGAGGTTCTCTGCCGTGTGTACGCGGCTTAACATTTTACAAAAAAAATTGAGCTTTTTATGATGACCTGATTTTTTGTAAACAGCCAAGCAGTCAGTTGCCTCTCAGGGTTTTAAAAGTTAAGAGGTATCTGATTGGAAACATAGGTATTTGCACCTTGTATTTCTGTGTTGACTTATTACATGACCCTGGATTAGCACAGCTACTTCTGACAATATAATACTAGTATAGAGCAGCCTTTCTCAATATTGTATCACAGAAGAACCCATGACAAGTTTCTGGGGAGCCTTGCTGAAACCAATTTGTTGGTGATCAGTGGGAAAATGCCCTCTTTACATTGTTGGTCAGTGGGAATAATATCCCACAATAGTGGTTGTCAGAACTAAAAAGATCATTGGTATGGCTGCCAGCTCTTCCAAGTGGCATTGCCCCTGAAATAATGCATGCACCATCAAATGGGAGGTCAATCAGCTACAGCTCAAGGAACCCCTAGCAAACCACAGGAGGCATTATAGGCTCCCACAGAACCCTGGTTGAGAATTTTTACTGTACACATTAATTGTTAAAAGGTGAAGATCTGGTACCAGAATTTGAGCTGCCTTGAGTTTTTTGGTTCATATCTAATGTAGGGTCACTCATCTGAGATGGTCGCTGTGTATGTTTATTATTCTAAAGCAGGGATCTCCAAACTTTTCAGGACAAGGGCCTCATCTTATATGTTACAAATATTTGTTGGCTGAAAGAAAATCCGTTTTTATAAAAGAATTGATAAATATCAAATTAAGTAATATGATTTACAGGGAGATTTTCTTGTAATAAGCATGATGGGATTCACCATAGAAAGAACTTCAGTAAAATAAAACAAAGAAATTCCAAATTAAAGTTGTAGTAAATGTTTCTATATTGTACCTACAGTTAAGCCTCTAAATAAGTACCTCATCACAGTCCTCCCTGATACCAGGGTCTCCATCAGAGTCCCCTTTACATCAGCATCCCCTTTACATCAGAGATTCCTCCTACATTATGGTCCCTCCTTACATCAGAGTCCCAGCGGCCTTAACAACCAATGATAGAGTCGATGACAGCATAGCAAGGGGAACAAAGAAAACATTTTTTACTACTAAAGAGGCAGTAATATGGCGGAACTTTAAAGGCAAGACGGGAACATCAGAATTACAAAAAATATAATTTTTTACAAAAAGTTACACAAATAATACAGAGATAAAAAAAACATAAGGGATATATAGCAGTGTAGAAAATATCCTCTGTGCACCGTCTACACGTTTCACCTTTGGGGCTTCCTCAGGACGAGGCAGAAGAGATTTATCGATTAAGCAATAGATATTTCATTATCAATATATTACAGAGCACTTTAAATTGCAGGTATATCTGCAGTCATAGTTTATTGAACCGTTATTCCACAAAAAGAGTTTGTTTGGGGGGTTCCGAAAAGAAAATGAGGGGAAGATAACATCTATTTGTATTCATTATAGCATCATGTCCATATAAGAGAAAGACTCTAGTATAAGACCAAAAAGCCTTAGGGAACCGGGACAAAGAGGAAAAGTTACAGCCAAAGTGGGACCATAACCACAAATATTAACCAGCCATTTTAAACCAAACCACCAAATGTATAATGGTGGACACAGTCTCAATGAAGAGGATGCCTCAGAGAGAAAACATTGTCACATGCCCCGGGGGATAGCCAAACCACCATTATACATTTGGTGGTTTGGTTTAAAACAGCTGGTTAATATTTGTGGGTATGGTCCTACGTTGGCTGTAACTTTTCCTCTTTGCCCCAGTTCCCTAAGGCTTTTTGGTCTTATACTAGGGTCTTTCTCTTATATGGACATGATGCGATCATGAATACAAATAGATGTTATCTTCCCCTCATTTTCTTTTCATAAACCCACCAAAAAAATGATTTAAATTGCTCTGTAACATATTGATAATAAAATATCTATTGCTTAATCGCTAAATCTCTTCTGCCTTGTCCTGAGGAAGCCCCAAAGGCGAAACACGTAGATGATGCACAGAGGATATTTTCTACACTGCTATATATCCTTTATGGTTTTCTTATCTTTGTATTATTTGTGTAACTTTTTGTAATAAATGATATTTTTTGTAATTCTGATGTTCCCGTCTTGCCTTTAAATATCCGCCATATTACTGCCTCTTTAGTAATAATTTTTTTTTCTTTGTTCTCAAATTTATGCATGTTTGCTAATGTGAGTGCCGTTCCTCCCCTTCCCTCCTTTTTGATAGCATAGCATGGGAAACACATATACGCAGAACCTAGAGGATAGGGAGCAAACCAGCCCTGTTGTACAGTGGCTGGTCAACAAAGGGTTAAGGAGGTAACGTGGGCTAACCAAAAATATTCTCCTAAGCCTTATTACTGTTCCAGACCACATCATATGAGCCTGCTGCACTGCATGGAGCATGATCCTGCTACTGTATAATAGACATTGTTCTAGCATTCTTTATCATAATCCAGCTAAATGTTACTATATTGTGTCATAGAATGTTTTTTCTTCTTACCTGGATTTAATGTGATTTTCCTAAGCTGTAACTCATGGACTAAGGCTAAATAATCAGAGCTTGCAAAAAATCAGCACATGCTGGAAGGACTGCTAATTATTTCTAATATGGCATAGACACCCCGCTCCTATTTCAGGAAGGATCTGATTGCATTAAATTAACAGACACTTTTCCTTGTGATAAGCACATTCAGCGCCAAGTATGTGTCATATCTTACATTGTTTATTGTCCTGTTATACAGTTTGATACTTCCTTCCTTTCATTCACACAAAGCAATTCATATTTTTATATAAGCAAGGATCCATCAAAGTGCCTTCACAGGTTTCCAGTTTAACCATTTATCCACTTCTCAGTTGCTGAGCACCCACTGGGAAATTTTTGCCTGGATAATAAAACATAGAATAACAATATTTTCATGCTGTGTTTTTAAATCATTCTAAGCATTTGGATCACTTCCATTTGTAAATACCAACCCATATTTGCATATATATATATATATATATATATATTACCTTCATAGGTATCTGAACTATATACACATTTCAATAACTCATCACCAAGTCAGTGAGAGATTTATAGATGTTTTAAGTGTGTTTCACAGAACAGAATAAAAATAAAGTACCTACCATCGTCATTAATTTCTCACATATCACATTCTCTCCCTATCAACAATCTGCTAGCAGTAGATTAGAAGATTAAGGTCAAAGAATGGAATGGATCATGTTATCTTCCAAAAACTGCCTGCTTAGGCCTGTAACACGTAGAACTCAGCTAAATAAAATTACATTTAACCTCCCTGGCAGTATGATTATTTCAGATTTTAGGTGCTGAAAGCAGTACCATTATTTTGCAAGGAAATTTGGTGTTTTATATTGTGGGCCTGTAATTCTTAGGAATAACTCACTTAAATCTGACTAAACAAGAGTCTAGTAGACATCCCGGGTATGAAAAAGTTTAAAAAAAAAATTATGAATTATAATATAATAAATCATTTTAAATAATTCTAACAAATAATAATGTCATTATAATAAAAATGATTCAATAATGTAATCAAGTCAAAATCACTGAAATTTGCTCAGTTGCAGAATTGTTGCTGTCATTACTTTTATTTTTTTATGACAAATTTCCCCACAAATCGCTATCGCTCAATTCTGCAAGTGATTATAATTTATTATCGCTGTTTTCTAGCTGCACTAAAACCACTTTTGACATAAAGGCACACTTTTGGTTGCTATGAACAATCTCCAGTTTCCAGGCAGAAAGAACAATTTTTATTTTACAAAAGTATATGTAGGGCACTGGGCAGACCACTAGGGACAAGGGGGTGTGTATTTTTTACATACAGTACTGTAATCTATAAGATTACAGTATACTGTATGTAATGTGTTTGTTTACTTTTTTGAATTAGGCGCCGTTCTCCGCCCCTGTGCGTCGTAACGTCGCAGGGAATGAAGATCAGCGGCACACAGGGACACTGTGTGAATCGAGCGAGGACCCGCTCGCTCACACAGCGGGGATGCATTGCAGGATCCAGGGACAAGGTAAGTAACTTTGTCTCTGGCTGCTGCGAGGCGAGCCAGAGTCAGGCTCGGGGATACCGCTTTTGGCACAAAAATCTTACCCCGAGCCAGACTCGGGAATACCGCCAGGGGGGTTAAATTCTACTTCAATATTAAGCACTTTTACCTCCTTCCTGCCCAGACCAATTTTCAAATTTCAGCACTGTTATGCCGCGTACACATGATCATTTTTCAGGTTGTAAAAAACAACGTTTTTCAGGCTCTAGAAAAAGCGAAGTTCTTTTCAACTTGATCATTAAAACGGCCTGGCCTACACACAATCGTGAAAAAAAAAATGCTCTAGCAAAGCGCAGTGACGTACAACACGTACAACGGCACTATAAAGGTGAAGTGACACCACCCTTTTTACAACCCGAAAACTGATCGTTTGTACGTGGCATTACACTTCCAATGACAATTGAATGGGCATGCAACACGGCATCCATATGAAATATTTATATTTTTTCACAAAAATAACTTTCTTTTGGTGGTATTTGATCATCACTGTTGGACAATGGACACAGCTGGCGACAGAACGTGCTGCAGCTGCGCGATTTGGGTGGATGTCGTACTGTATGACGTCCACCCAGATCGACAAATTTCCCGCCTAGCCATCATTTGACTATAGGGCAGGAAGAGGTTACGTTCTTTATCTTACCTATTTTGATGTATTCTGTATTTCTGTATTTTGGCAACATACTATAGTAGCCAGTGCTTTGAAATGTAACAAGGATTACATGTCTATGAGCTACATTGTAGTAACTATGAGCAAAGATATGAAAGTATCTAGTAGGGCTAGTTTATACCTGCTTCAAAACATGACTTCGGACACACTTTGTTAAAGCTCTTTGAACACCAGCCTCATGTCTCTAAACAAAATGGTTAGCTTACAGTCTTGTTACACCTGCTTTTGCTTGGTACTTCGATTAGACTTCGATGGGGCTTCGATGAGGCTTTGGTGGGGCTTCAGTGGAACTTCAAGCAAGCTTTGCCATAGACTTCTATGGAAACATCTGTCTTCACTTAAATCCCGGGCCGAGATTTTAACCCTATAATCTGTTTCTTCATTTAAGGACAATAATACTGTAGTATATTTTCACACATACATATGTTTATCAAGAAATAAAAGCAAATAAAATAAATAATAAAAAAAAGCAACATTTGAGTAATTTTAACACAAGGTAGCATAGAATAAAATATTCATTTTATTTCACCTCCATCACAGTGTGTACGAGGCTTAGGAAGGCTGTTTTCAATTACAACATAGGGGAATTCTGCTTGTTAATTGTTTTTAAAGCAGATCTCCACCCTAAAGTGAAGTTCTGCTGATCGGAACCCTCCCCCCCTCCGGTGTCACATTTGACACCTTTCGGGGGGGGGGGGGAGATAGGCCCGCAGTCTCAGGCAAAAGACAGGTTTTTCACGTTGTGTGCTGGGAACTCTCTGCTCCCAGCACACAGCAGGAGCCAATCGGCGGGCGCAGCGAGACTGGCGCATACGCCGTAGGGAACCGGGCGGTAAAGCTGGAGCGATTCACTTCCTGGTTCCCTCACCGTGGATGGAGGGGGGAGCAGCAGAGAGACGAGCGAACACTCGTCCTCTGCTGCGGACGCCGCTGGACTCCAGGACAGGTAAGTGTCCTAATATTAAAAGTCAACAGCTGCAGTATTTGTAGCTGCTGGTTTTTAATATTTTTTTTAGTGGACCATCCGCTTCAAGCTAACAATTTAAATCCCTTCAAAATCCATGCCGCATATGACTGCCCTTCTACTATACTGTCCTCCCACTGTGCTCTCCTAATCTTCTCATTTCCCCACCACCTATAATTCTGTACTTGTTCTGCTTAGTTGCCTTCCCATCTTCTGTTGTAACCCTCTATCTGCTCTCTCCACTTTACTGCAGTGCTGGAGATCCAGAGTTCACTTTTGCCCCATCAAAACCAAGCCTTTCCTGTCACCTCACAAATGCCACCAGTGCTCTCTCACCCTTAATAGCGTGCCAGGGATTCCAGGCTCACATTTTTGTCTTGGGAGCCTGGAACCTCTTCTGCTGCAGTCAAGGTGGAGATACTGTAGGGTGGGGATCAATCTCCTCTGCAATGCATGAATACAGGTTAATTTCTATGAGTCGTTGTATTCAACAAGCTTGGGGCTAATCATAGATCTTACCGAGAGCCACAGAAACTGGCAATGAGTGGCTTTTCTATTCAGGCTATGGTTGTTTTAGAAAAACATTTAGGCCGCGTACACACGAGGGGATATGTCCGCTGAAAACGGTCCGATGGACCGTTTCAGCAGACATCACCGCTCGTGTGTATGGGCTAGCGGACAGATTTCTCCACCCGACAGATTTCAAAGCAAGCTTTGAAATCTATCCGGTGGGGATCTGTCCGCCCGACATGTCTGCTGGTTAGTACACTTACCAGCAGACATGTCGTCCCCCACCGCCGCCGCGCCGCTGCCGAATGGATTCGGCGCATGCGCGGAAGTGTTTTACTTCCTGGTGCGGTGACGTGGCGGTGACGCGGCGGCGTCAACGTCACCGCCGCGTCACCGCCACGTCACCGCGCCGTCCGGCGGCGGGGAATTTGATCAGATGGTGTGTACACGCCATCGGATCAAACTCCCGATCGGACATATCTGATGGAAATGGTCCGCGGACCGTTTTCATCGGATATGTCCGATCGTGTGTATGGGGCCTTACAGTACATATGACACACCTCCTGCCACACCCCTTGACGGATTATCCAAAAAAAATATTAGTTAAACCCACAAGTGCTTTTTTTTTTACCACTATTTTATAATTGGATGACTAGTTTAGTAGTGTTGCTCACGAATATTCGCATTGCGAATATTCGCTACGAATATTGCATATTTGAGTATTCGCGAATAACTCGAATATTGCGGCGAATATTCGTATTTTTTCAAATTTATTTTTAAAACAGATCACATCCTAGTGATCTCCATCGACGTCTAAAAGCATTGCTGGTATGATTAGAGAGAGACCCTGGGCCGAGTAGCTGATGCGATTCTTTTATGTTGCCGAAAATTTGCATTGCGAATTTTCGGCAACATAAAAGAATCGCATCAGCTACTCGGCCCTTCTTTTGCATCAGAGCCAATCAGAATAACTCGAATATTCGACAAACGGAATATTGCGCAATTATCTTCTCCGCCCTTCTTTTGCATCAGAGCCAATCAGAATAACTTGAATATTCGGCAAAAGGAATATTGCGCGATATGGTGGGAGGAATAGGGCCTCCTATCAGTGGGAGGTATGTACCTCATAGTTCGAGGAATAGTGCCTCCTATCAGTGGGAGGAATAGTGCCTCCTATCTGTGGGAGGAATAGTGCCTCATATCAGTGGGATGAATAGGGCCTCCTATTAGTGGGAGGAATAGTGCCTCCTATCAGTGGGAGGAAAAGTGCCTCCTATCAGTGGGAGGAATAGGGCCTCCTATCAGTGGGAGGAATAGGGCCTCCTATCAGTGGGAGGAATAGGGCCTCCTATCAGTGGGAGGAATAGTACCTCATAGTTTGAGGAATAGTGCCTCCTATCAGTGGGAGGAATAGTGCCCCCTATCAGTGGGAGGAATAGTGCCTCCTATCAGTGGGAGGAATAGTGCCTCATATCAGTGGGAAGAATAGGCCTCCTATTAGTGGGAGGAATAGTGCCTCCTTTCAGTGGGAAGAATAGTGCCTCCTTTCAGTGGGAGGAATAGTGCCTCCTATCAGTGGGATAAATAGTGCCTCCTATCAGTAAGAGGGGATAGTACCTCCTATCAGTGGGAAGGTTAGTTCCTCATATCAGTTGGAGGAATAGTGCCTCCTATCAGTGGAAGGAATAGTGCCTCCTATCAGTGGGAGCAATAGTTCCTCATATCAGTGGGAGGAATAGGGCCTCCTATTAGTGAGAAGAATAGAGCCCCAAGGATTGGAAAATGGCAAGGGCTGCATTCAGGATGTAGGCTGCAGTTTGGAGACCACTGCTCTAGATTTATTTTTGTATGCTTGTGGGAAAGGTGTTCATCCTTTTTGGCCAACTACAGAATAATATTGCTAATTTATTGTCAAATGTGTATAATCCCTGTGTTATAATGCACCACTTTTTTTTTAAACTGCATACCTTAGTAAGCAAACACACTTACTAATTTTGACTGCAATAATCGGTGCTTGGCACTTTAATTTATTCTTCCTCTTACACAGATATGGCCATGTCTTATATTCACATGTTAACATAAGCAGAAGGCACACACAAGTTCTAAACAGTATGTGGCAGAGATTAGAAATAAATGAAAACTGCCGTGCATAAAAATAAATTTATAAATTTGCCAATTTAGAAGATGAAAGCATCCAGCTGATGTAGTGCAATGCATTTTCCTTTGTAACAACTACACTAAATGACCTAGTTGTGTGTAATGTATATCTTTTTAATACTGTACAACAATTTGGCTTATTTAAGGAAGAGTTAAGAGCTCTGTTCAAATGTTATGCAATTTATTTTATTAATGCCCATTCCCTTGTATGTCTTTTGTAAATAGGCCTCTCAGTTTTTCCAGAATGGAATTAAATGGGGCATGACAGAAAACTCAGTGACCTCAGTGAAATCCGCACCAATGGAGCAATTCTTCTTAAGCCCCCTTGCACTATTAAGTCAAAGAAAATGTTTTATTACAACACATAGTGTAACCTTCACATTCACCCCAAGGTGATGTGCGCTGTATGCCTGGCTTCACAATGTGCAGAGGTTTCAAGAGCAGAGGGAAAGGTGGTGCTCTGGAATGTTTTTCATGGGAATTGTGGGTGATGTGAGGTCATTCTACTCTGCTGTGGTCATTTAATGAATGGACATTGACACTGCATTTGAGTTGGGGATTGTTTTGAAGTCCATAGCCCCCTTCTAAATCATTTATTGGCATTCTGCTTAAATACGTAAAAGTAAAGAGAGAGAACATGTGACATGGACAATAAACCTAAAGCATGGGAATGGTGTGCATTGAGGTCCTTGACTCACGCATGGCTCCCCGTAGTATAATAGAAGCACCATTTCATTATGTTAGCATGCTATCAGTTCAGATGTCTTATTTGTGTGGTCTTTAGATACACAATGTTGTGCTTCACTTGTGCCAATACTAATGCTGGGAATTGAAGTAGTCACATTTGCCATATTTAGTCATATATCCATATAACGGAATACAAGGCCTACCTTTGCGTTGGTACTATTCTATTTACATTAAAAAAAGAATAAACAAAAATGTGCAAATTGCAAGAAAAATAAATAAATGTGCAGAACCACACTAAACTACATATTCCTAGATCGGTTTTGCTATGTATAGAGTCATTGCTTTTAAAAGCTTAGTTTTTAAAGTTTAGCCTAGATTATATTATGTATAGCTAAATTTATGTTCTAAATATTGGTGTATTGTGATTAATCACTTAAGCTCCGGACCATTATGCAGGTAAAGGACCGGGCCCATTTTTGCGATTCGACACTGTGTCGATTTAACTGACAATTGCGCGGTCTAGCGACGTGGCTCCCAAACAAAATATATGTCCTTTTTTTCCCCACAAATAGAGCTTTCTTTTGGTGGTATTTGATCACCTCTGCGGTTTTTAGTTTTTGCGCTATAAACAAAAATAGAGCGACAATTTAAAAAAAAATCTATATTTTTTACTATAATAAATATCACCCGAAAATATATAAAAAACATTTTTTTTTTCCTCCGTTTAGGCCGATACGTATTCTTGTACATATTTTTGGTAAAAAAAAATCACAATAAGCGTTTATTGATTGGTTTGCACAAAAGTTATAGCGTTTACAAAATAGGGGATAGTTTTATGGCATTTTTATTAATATATATTTTTTTTACTAGTAATGGCGGCGATCAGTGATTTTTTTCGTGACTGCGACATTATGGCGGACACATCGGATACTTTTGACACATTTTTGGGACCATTGTCATTTTCACAGCGAAAAGTGCTATAAAATGCTTTGATTACTGTAAAAATGACACTGGCAGTGAAGGGGTTAACCAGGAGTGGGTCCTCTAGGGGTTAAGTGTGCCCTAAGGGAGTGTTCTTACTGTGTGGGGGCATGGCTGTGCGTGTGACATCGCTGATCGTCGTTCCCTAACACAGAGAACAGACGATCAGTGACAGCCACACTAGCATTTGTCAGCGCTATACAAGTTACTCACTCAGGAAGCATGGCGAGAGGTTTGTTTACATATACCTCTCCACATTGTTCCTCTTTGTGACCCGATCGTGGGACACTAGCGGCGATGGGACACTCCGCGGGTCCCGCGGCCGCGGTCATGGAGGACAGGACCTGGTCGCAAGCGTGCCGCCACCGGCCATTCTGCCGACATAGTCATGCAGCGGTCCTTAAGGGGTTAACAGATGCAAAATACATTGATTGAGCTAATTTTTGGATAAGTCTCACTGTGTACCTTCATTACTATTCATTGCTACTGTAGCTCAAAGTTTAAGTAAAATGTTTGTATTTAAAAAAGTAGAATATTGTTTAAAATTGATTAAATACAAAAACTGAAAAAACACAGAAAATAACCAATTTCTTTTATAAATCTGTATTCCTTTTTTTAGTTATTCAGACTTGCTTAGCTATGGCCCATTAAAGTGGATGTTAACCCAATTCATGAAATTTGAGCTGGGCACATATATCTGCAGTATTTTGTTATCCCTCTTCAAAGAGATATGTCCCATAGCTCTCTCCTGACCCATTCCTCTGTTATCAGCCTAATAACTCCTGACAATTTCTCTGACACATCAGATAAAAGCAGCCTGACATTTCTGGGGAGGTTGCTAAAATATATTAGCAGGGAGCTGGCCCTGTTACAAAACACCTCTAAAAGTCTCTGCCTATGATGAGAGGGGGTGTGTGCCTTTCCTCCAATCAGCAATGTTGGCTATCTTGGCTGTATGCCCAGACATCACACTGTGTGTTAAAAAGGAAGAGAACATTTCCTAACATGATCTCAACTTTCTAAACAGTATATAAATATGAAGTCAGCAGATATACATGTAAAACCTATATAGGGAGATTTGGTTTATATCTGTATCATCTGAGGCTGTTCACTGCACTGGGTGTATGGAGGGTTTACATACACTTTAAGGATATGAAATTACCAGACACCAAAACAAAAAATAAAAAAGGATTATGATTCTGATAGTGAGAGACCTATGGATGCAATAACCATTATCTTTCTAATACAGAATGATCTATGCTTTATCCAAAATAATGTCTTCTGCCATGCTACCATTTTAGAAATAAATTGTGTTTTGCGGAGTCCCTCTTTAAACGCACTGCTAATTTATTAATAGCAGCTGTTATGTTATGTGCAAGTCGTGGCTCCACAAATAGCATTAATTTTAAAATTAAATTGTCCTCATATAGTTTCTTTACCCTTTTGCCTCCATCCTTCTAAGTAGAAGTCTATGGAGCTAAACATTGCACACATTGTATCAATAAGTCATTGAGGGACAGAAACAATGTTGTTAGCCTCTGGGCACGATCTAGATAATTACAGTGATTTGGGTGGGTATAAGTGGTCAAGACCAACTTGAGGAGATGGGGGCACAAGGAAACTTTTGTTATGCTTGGCTGTCATGTTAAACAAGCAACAGCCAACATTCTTAGGACCTGTTTATCACAATAGGATTAAAATGGAAGTGAGAAGCAGACCATACCAAACAGTACATTAGTGTTACGAAGATTGTTCCCTTTCCACAGACTGGTCTGAGGATAGAAAACCATTCTTCACACATCAATGCACCTGTTTGCTATTGTCTGTGTCTCATAATAAATGGACAAGGAAGGCTTGAATTGTATTTGTAAACTGCCCCTGTTAGAGCAGAAGTACCAGGCTATAAGGACTAGGGTAGTTTCTGGGGAAAAACTAAACAGAAGGATGGCAGGCAGCAACAAATTGGGAGTGGCACATTAAAAATAGGTATTGTTCAATATATGTGATTTAAAGTGTAAGTTCACCTTTTGGGGAAAAATTTAAAAGTGAACAAACACTGTACTCCAACTCCCTGGTCCCTGCTGTACCCCTGCCGTGGGTGATGACCTGTCGGTGTCCATGCAACCAGTGTAGTGGTCTAGGGATTTGAAATCCCCTCTCTTCTCCCTCTTTCTTCTGGGACAGATCGGAGAGATTCTGATTGGTCATCACTGACACAAAGCATCTCTCGAGTAGGGAGGGTGTGTGGTGTTGGTTAAACTTTTCTAAAAAGTTCGCTAACCCTTTAAAAGCTGTTATAATGAGCATGGCAAAATGTTTTTTCTTATCAATAACATTATAGTAATTTAATTTTATTGTTCCATTAACAAATCTAATTGGAGCTAGATGCACTATGCAAGAGTTCCTTTTTTAGCAAATTATTAATCCTCACTAGTTGCCTCTTTGGACCTACTTTTTACATGTCTATAGACATGTCTGAATGTTCCTGCAGTCCAGACTAATACCAGCAAAATCAAATAGACAATCATTTTAAAACATTAATATGTTAACCACTTAAGACCCGGACACATATGCTGCTAAATGACCCAAGGTGTTTTTACAATTCGGCGCTGCGTCGCTTTAACAGACAATTGCGCGGTCGTGCAACGTGGCTCCCAAACAAAATTTGCGTCCTTTTTTTCCCACAAATAGAGCTTTCTTTCGGTGGTATTTGATTGCCTCTGCGATTTTTATTTTTTGCGCTATAAACTAAAATAGAGCGACAATTTTTGAAAAAAATCAATATCTTTTACTTTTTGTTATAAAAAAAATCAAATAAACTAAATTTTAGTAAAACATTTAGGCCAAAATTAATTCAGCCACATGTCTTTAGTAAAAAAAAAATTGCATACCTAGCAGGAACAGTGACACTAATACAGCGATCAGAAAAATGATCGCTTAGTGACGCTTGCAATAGGGAGTGAAAAGGTTAACTAGGGCAGTGATCAGGTGGTTAAAACTTTATTAGGGGGGGTACGGGGCTACCCTGAACCTAACACCAACTGACTTTCACACCGCCTGTCACACTGACACTAAATGCAGTGATTAGATCACTGCATTCAGTGACACTGTGACAGGGGGGTGGGGGGTGATCACAAGGGGTTAATGTGCCTATGTGTGTGTGTGTCAGTGTTGTGTTGGTGCACACTTACTGTGGATGTCTTCTCTCATCAGCAGCGGTGGGAAACACCGCTGCGATGAGAGATGACATCATTTCCTCCTCCTGTGTAAACACTGGAGGAGGAACTGACACGAAGGGGGAGCGCTCCCATTGGCTGGGAGCGATCGCGGGGGGGGGGGGGGGGGGGCGGAAAAACACGGACATCCGCCCGCTCGTCGGCGATCGCTCTCAGAGCCAGGGGGACCGCCTCACGCCGCGGAGGGGGTCCCGATGGGACCCCCGAACCGCACAAAGGCGAGGACGTAAATTTACGCCCTTGTGCCTGTACGAGCCATGTTGTGGACGTACATAGGTGTGCGGAGGTCCTTAAGTGGTTAAATACCAGTGTAATATTTCGTTGAGTGTAAGGTAGTCTGGAAGTATATTTTTTTCTCTCTAACAAAAGAAAGATAAATATGTGAATAGTTAAATTATTTTCCAAGATGTGTATGACATAATGAAGTTTGGTTTCACTGCCTGTTCAAAATTTGCCTTATATGTTTTAATATTAACCTTGAAGGAAAAAGAGCGCTGGCTGGTTTCCTATGCATGTAACGAGGTCTGCAGCACGCGGGCTGTTTCCTGTAAAACAAGGCCTGTCTTTCTTATAGCTTTATTTTAAAATGCTGGCTTTCTCAAGCTTCCACGACATTAAAATATTTATAGATCCTTGTGTTATTTAGACTCCATATAACAGAAGTTCCTTGAGCCTTTCGGTGCTCACATAGGTAAGCAGGTGATTTTCTGGGCCTAGCTTCTATTACAGTGTTTACTTTCTCATTAGTGAAGAAATTTCAAACCCCTGGCAGTCTGATAGGAATCTTTGTTTGAGAATTTACATTCGGTACAATCCAAAGCAGTTGGTGTCACTTATGTTGGTTACTTGAGCAGTGTTTCGTGCTGCATTGCATGCATGTTTTTTCTCATTATATAAAGAAAAAACATTCGCGTGAATGGTTTCTATAAAAAATAAATGATCTATGCCAGCCATGTTCACATAAGTCCATCTGTAGGCAAATACTAACCCCCTTCCCTCCAATATCTGGCATGATGGGACTAGAGTGGTAATGTGTAATCGGTTTAAGTGGGAGTAAACTCCCATGTATGATTTTTACCTATAGGTAATCCTATAAAAAAGACTTACCTATAAGTACTGTAAAGCTCTCCAAAATGTGCATGGTTTAGGAGAAATTTACTTTTGACGCAGCCAGTCAGACAGTCAAAGCCTGTGACCCATGAAAGAAGACCGGGTGAAGAAGGAAGCGCCTTCAGCGGTGACAGTGTGTCATGGGAGGGCTTTTTTTTAAGGTAAGTCTGTCATAATGTGCTCGTATGCATCGCATGTCCAGGGCCCAATTTTTTTTCGTTGGGTGCAGTTTACTACCGCTTTAAAGAGGGCATTAAATGTAAAATCCTTGCTACTTGTATTGTGTATACCAGCGCTGACTGTTGTCTATAACATTCTCTGTCTGCAAATCACTTTGCTTAGAAGTATTGTTATTGGCTGTTTTTTGCACTGCTTATTGTAACTAGTTGAACAATAAGATCTTTGGACTCCTAAGGTCTCTCTTTGGCCTATTACACGTGGATTTCTCAACTTGGGTGAACGTCCTCTCCTGGGGGATCCCCGTCCTTGTGATGAGCTGCCAAATACTGAAGTTTTCATAAACTGTAAGAATCTTTGTTCAGCACCCCTCTAGCACTACTTTTTGACATGGTCATGATCACTCCCATCCTTCTCTCTTCTTACCTTTACATGAGTTGGGGTTCTTCTTTAGGTATCCACACCACTCAGCCAGTATAACTGGTTAATACCCCTGCATTGTACGAGAGTTTTTCAAAAAAGTTTCTGCACTTTTTTTTGAAATTTTGCAGCCATCTTCACCACAGAGTGCCAACACTTATACTAAACTGCAAGGTCAGCCGACTTTGCACAGACTAGTCACATGGCACTCTTAGACACAACCAATTACTACTCCTCCTGTCCTCACCATTTCCAAATAAAATATAAAAACCTACTGCAAGGGTATACGGTATTTTGTTCCAGCCAGGAGTTCAGCCTCAACCCAGGACTAAACTATTCATTTGAGGTCTGTAAGCTTGTTTTTTTTTTGTTTGTTTGTTTTATTCTTCACCATTTTGTTCTTCTTTGAAATGAAGGTTATCTAAAAAAAACTGTGTTATGAGTGTTATTGTGACTAAACAAACAGTATTTCAAAGAAAGAGCTAAACTAAGACATCAGTTACATACATCAATGGTTAATTTAAAAAAAAGATTCCCCTAGAAACAACATTATGAATTATCATGTTGTTTTACTCCTTATATCATGCATTAATTAGAAATTCATAGAAGACGGAGAAACTAGCATGCGAATTGTGTCCCAATGTCACAAGGTTACAAGGAAAGCTTCTGTGGAATGCTTAAATAAGGCAGAGCACAAAGCTTTAATCATGTCAACAGAATGCCCCTAAAGAAAAACAGCAAGAGTAAACTGTAAACCAAACCAAACAAGCATACCAACAGAATAAACTATTGCTCTTTTCTTTCAACTTTAAAGGTTAAGAAAACTTAAGTAGATGAAAATCTATCTACAAAAATGTTAGTCATTAACATGATATTGCAATCCCAAAATCTTTAGCATTTATTAAAGTAATACCTGGTGATCCTGCCATAAAGGTCCTTGTTTAGGATCAGAATGTATTGTCCGTGCCTCCCAATAGCTTATCTTGCATTGTCTCTGTCACACAGGCTTCTGATAGAGGCTGCAAGTGCTTGTTTTAACATACATTATGCAGACATGGTTCATTCTTGGCAGTATCAGGAAACTCACCCTGAGAAATGACATGGAGCCTTCACCAGACTGCATGCATATATACAAAAAATTACTTCAAAGAGACTTCATATGTACAGTATAATTATAACTAACCAGCTACCAATGGACTTTAGAGGTACATAGTCTAAAATAAACAATGTATTTATATACAAAAAAGATAATATTACAAATACAAAAAATAAAGAATACACAAAGCATTTAGAATACAATTTGACTTTCTGTGATTACCCTAATGGATAAAATACCATAATGGCTGTGTAAATAACACATTTAATGTATCCGAGTGCATGATCCTTGAATTTGGGGATATCACTAGTCCTCATATGTATGCGACAATTCTACTTAACATGTTTCGCAACCTCAAAGTTACTTCTTCAGGATCTTGAAGTGTCTATTTAAATAAGAACATATTCTGATTAGAAACAAAGATAATATCACATTTGCATTAATAGTATTGGTAATGGTCTGTGTAATAACCACACTCACTTGCAACATGGACAGACATGCCACAGCACTACCTTCTGAACCCCCAGAAATGTCACAGAACGACTGTATATGGAGTCATAAGCCAGAGTGTGGGCATACACACATAGCTAGAAAACCAAATGTATCAAAAAATCACTAGGTAATTTGATCCTGAATATAAGGCATACATACTAAGGATATATAATTACTGGATATATAAAAAAAATGGGAAGGTATAGCTACAATCACTGGAACATGTTTCAGAATAGATACCAGATGGTCTAAAGAAATATTTCCAAAGGTTCAATGTCACAAGGATACTGATCCCATAGATATTGTAAGAGGGTAAGATAATAAAAAAGGGGGGGGGGATAAAAAAAAAAGTCATGGTAAATAGCTTCAAGAGCCAAAAACATATCAAGAGGAGTCAATAGCTTCCTTCCATCAATGTCCAGTGCTGTAAGATAAATTGGAAATAGGGCAAAAAGGTGAGGGGACAGATGTCTCCCTCAACACATCCGAGCCTGTGCTTGCAGGGGTGTATTTAGGTGTTGTGCTGCCCTACGCCAGACTAAACTCATGCACCCCCTAATTTAAATGACCCACCCCTTCCTGTTAAGGCCACACCCCTTGATGTTTAAGACCCGCCCTGACATTTTCGAGTGGGGGGAATCGTTTTGAGGGCCTGGAGGGACGGCAGTGGATTCTGCATAGATTTGAATGAATTTGCATAGATTTCCTCTCACTTCCTGTTTGGCTATGGGGCAACAAGTGAAGGGAAATCTCTGCAATGGGACACAGATGGTAAAAAATAAACTGACAGGGGCTATAATTATATATTTTTTATTTTATTTTTACTAGGAATGGCAGCGATCTGCGATTTTGTTTTCGGGACTGCGACATTATAGTGGACACATTGGACACATTTTTGGGACCATTCACATTAATACAGTGAACAGTGCTATAAATATGCATTGATTACTCTATAAATGTGACTGGCAGGGAAGGGGTTAACCACCAGGGGGTGGGGAAGGGATTAAATGTGTGTCCTAGTCAGTGTTCTAACTGTGGGGGGAGGGGGTGACTGGGGGAGGTGACCGATTGTGTCCCTATGTACAAGGGACACAGATCGGTCTCCTCTCTCCCTGACAGGACGTGGAGCTCTGTGTTTACACACAGAGCTCCACGTCCCTGCTTAGTTACTAGGCAATCACGGGTGCCTTGAGGCCATCGCGGCCGCCGGGCACGTGCATTGTGTTCCCAGTAACGCGGCGGGTTACTGGGAACACAAGCAGCTTTAAATGACAGGACGTTATATGACGTCCTGTCGGAACAATAGGGTATTTTGCCCGCTGTCATTTGACGGCGTGCGGTACCCTAGTGGTTAAGCACAAATTTATAATAATTTTATGGAGAGGACTAAGAAGATATAACTATGCCAAGGGTGAGGAAGGTTTGTGGTCCAGGATGATAGGACAGTCAAAATTAGAAACAGCGCCCCCTCACCCCCAAACAGTTGTGGAATGCCGGCCGCCCACATACCGTAAGCAGTGTGGCTGCTTTATGGGGGTGCTAGACTAATTTGCTTCTCAGCCCAGTCCACCCCATAAGACTGGCGCTACAGTAACAGTGTATCGCAAGCCAACGGGGACTTTTTCCGCGCTGCTCTAAAAAAAACATGGAATTGATAAGTCCTTCAAGAATTCTCCAGTCACTGTGCCTTCCTGTTTAAGTGTCCCACCACAGTGAGATTAAATTGCACACTCATCAACCACATATGACCATTAAAGGCCTCAATCACTTTTCATAATACTCCAGTAAAGTACTTCAGGTCACTCTTTAACCACTTGACCACTAGGCACTTAAATACCCTTCCTAACCAGACCAATTTTCAGCTTTCGGTGCTCTTACATTTTGAATGACAATAACTCAGTCATACAACACTGTAACCAAATGAAATTTTTGTCCTTTTTTTCCCACAAATAGAGCTTTCTTTTGGTGGTATTTGATCATCTCTGCGTTTTTTATTTTTTTTGCTATTAATGAAAAAAGAACGAACATTTTGTAAAAAAATGATTTTTTCTTCATTTCTATCATAACATTTTGCAAAAAAGTAATTTTTCCTCATAAATTTGACCTAAAATGTATACTGCTACATATTTTTGGTAAAAAAAAAAAAAATGTGGGATATTATTTAGTCTGGGTGGAAGTTATAGGGTCTACAAGCTATGGTACCAATTTCTGAAAATTGAACAATTTGATCACATCTGATGTACTGACAGCTTCTCTCATTTCTTGAGACCCTAACATGCCAGTAAAGTACAAATACCACCCAAATGACCCCTTTTTGGAAAGTGGACATTCCAAGGTAGTTAGTAAGAGGCATAATTAGTTTTTTGAAGTTGTCATTTGTTCCCACAATTCTTTGCAAAATTAGGATTTTTTTTTTTTTTTTTTTTTAACACCATATTGTCATTATAACAGGTTATTTCTCTCACATGGCATGTATATTCCACAAATGACACCACAAAATATATTCTGCTACTCCTCCTGAGTATGGCAATACCACATGTGTGAGACTTTTACACAGCGTGGCCACATACAGAGGCCCAACACCGAAGTAGCAACTTCAAGCATTCCAGGAGCATAAATTACACATCTAATCTCTCAACCACCTATTACACTTTTGAAGACCCAGGAGCACCAGGACAATGGAAATGCCCACAAAGTGACCCCATTTTGGAAAGCTAACACCCCAACGTATAATCTATGAGCCATAATGAGCCTTTTGAACAGTTCATTTTTTTGCCAATGTTTTTGGAAAATGCGGGAAAAAAATGAAAAAGCATTTTTTTTACACAAAGTTGTCCATTTATAGGATATTTCCAACACATAGCATTTACATAGCAAAAATTACACCCCAAAATATATTCTGCTGGTCCTCCTGAGTATGGCGATACCACATGTGTGAGACTTTTACACAGCCTGGCCACATAGAGACCCAACATCCAAGAAGCACCATCAGGTGTTGTAGGGACACAATTACACATCCAATTTCCTTACAATCTATCACATTTTTGAAGGCCCTTCATATTTCTAACATAGCATGTACATACCAAGAATTACATCCTAAAATACATTCTGCTGAGTAATGGGTAAAAAAAAAAAAGGATTACCTGTGGTTTTAGTAGTGCAATTGTCCACGGGAGGAGAGCCCTGATCCAGGCAGCAGGCAGGGACGTGGTCAGCGACAGTGAATGGAATTGTCCAGGCAGCAGGCAGGAATTTTGTCCATAGTCGGTACAGGCAGGGATACTGTCCATATATAGTCCAGGGCCAGTGCAAGTAGAAACATTGCCAGCAGTGCCAAAATATTGGTCCTGGTAGTAAGCAGGTACATGGTCCAATTAGCAGGCCAGGAAAGAATGGGGACAGGGGTAGAGGCTTCTCCCACCCAAATCTCTTTGAAGCCTCTGGGCAACCAGACCCTAATCTGGGAATGAGAAAACTAAAAATGTAGTTTTTTCATCCAGAAAAACAATTCTGGAGCCCCTCACATATGTGAGACCCCTGTGTTCCCACTAGCATAGCAGGGTAAAAAATCAATCCAAGGGGCTGGCAAAAAACGTGGTCAAACAGTCCAGGGTCAGTTCCAGAGCGGGCAGAAGTAGGTACAGTTTAGCGTTAGGCAGAAGCGTAGTCGTATAACAGGCCAGGGTCAGTTCCAGAGCAGGCATGGTAGGTACAGTTAAGCGTTGGGTAGAAGCGTAGTCGTATAACAGGCCAGGGTCAGTTCAGGAGCAGGCAGCGGTATGTACAGTGGCATAAGTGGTGTGGCCGTAAATGACAATTACGTTTACCATACTTTCCTAATAATCTAGAAAAGAATGGTAATGGCGGAAACATTGACTCAAACAAAGGCCTGGTTGGGAAGGACAATCAGGGCAATGATATGTAGTGTCTCTTCTAGTTCCTCCTTTGGTGCACACCCGGCATCTCTTTTGACGTTTTCGGCCTGATTCATTGGGGGGGATTTTCTCAATAAAGTGGCGTTCATGGAGTCTGCTCACGCAATCAGAGCGAATGCCATCTGGTGAGTCTATAAGGCAGGAGATAATTTCTTCTTGGTAACGGAGATAAGATAAGGGGGTCCTTGTAGATTTACGGTAAATGACATAAGTGTTGTAAATGGCCAAACTAAAAAGATATATGGAGACTTTTTTATACCAATGGCGGCTTTTTCTTGTGGGAAGATAGGGTTCGAGCATCTGATCATTGAAATCGACTCCCCCCATGAACAAATTATAGTCTTGAACACATTGTGGTTTTTGGATAGGGCCGTTTCTTCTGAGGATTTCCACCTGGGTGTCATCATGTATCGTTGAGAGCATGTGGACATTTCGTTTGTCCCTCCACCGGATAGCCAATGCTTCCTCATTCCGCAAAGACGCCGTTTCCCCTTTTTGCAGTCTTTCCATAATGAGCCTTTGCGGGAAACCCTTCCTATTAGGTCGCACTGTACCACATGCTGGAGTGCCCATCCGGTGAAGGTTGCGGAAGAGGGGCAAGCTTGTATAGAAATTATCCACATAAAGGTGGTAACCCTTTCCAAGGAGTGGATATACAAGATCCCAAACAATCTTTCCGCTGGCTCCAATATATTCTGGACATTCAGGGGGATTCAGTTGGGTGTCCTTCCCTTCGTACACCCGGAAGGCGTAGACGTACCCCGTGACCCGGTCACATAGCTTGTAGAGCTTAACCCCATATCGGGCCCTTTTGTTTGGGATATACTGCTTGATGCCAAGCCTGCCTGTGAAGTGGACCAATGACTCATCCACGGAAATATTTTGGTCAGGGACAAATAACTGGGAAAATTTCTCAGAGAAAAAATTTAGAAGTGGCCGAATTTTAAATAATTTGTCATGTGATGGGTCATTTCGGGGAGGGCACTGGGTGTTGTCGTTGTAATGGAGGAAACGCATTATCATGTGGTATCTGAATCTTGACATGGTGGATGAAAAAATTGGCATGTGATGGATGGGATTTTTGGACCAATATGCGTATGATTCATTTTTTTTTTGTGAGCCCCATGTTAAACGTTAGGCCTAAAAATATTTTAAATTCCTCCACTGTCAATGCTCTCCATTTATAGGGACGGGCGTAACTGGAATCAGGGTGGTCTTTTATAAATTGTTGTGCATAGAGGTTGCACTGGGCCACGATGGAGGATAATAGGTCTTGGGTAAAAACTAAATGAAAAAAATCAATAGGGGCAAAGTTCTCTGTGTTCACCTGAACACCTGGCTGGGCGGTGAAAGGGGGGATGTTTGCTGCTCCTGAATTGGGGGGAAGCCACATAGGGTTTTCAAGGGCATAGGGAAGGCTGGCATGGGTCCTAACCCTTTGGGGCTGAGATTCTGACACACTGCTGGTTCTTGGCCTTTGCTGCAGTGGTACTTTATTTCTTCTGGATGGCACTGAGCTGCTGGTTGATGCCACTGCATCTCTGGTGGATCGCACTGAGCTGCTAGTTGATGCCACTGCATTTCTGGTGGATCGCACTGAGCTGCTGGTTGACGCCACAGCGCCACTTGTGGTAGCCTGCTGCTCCATGTCAATATGTCTTTGTTTCATGTGCACACTTTGCTCTTCCTCTGAATCTGAAGAAGACCCACTGCTTACAACCAGTTCATATTCTGAATCAGAATCAGAGAGCTCCCCGCTGCTCTCGTCGGTCAAGCACATATGCTGGTATGCCTCCTCAGTGGTAAAACACTTTTTTGCCATACTGGTGACTGTGGGCTGTGGTGACTTATGGGCACTCTAGTGGCACTGATGAGTGCTGTAGTGGTGCAGATGAGCACTATAGTGGCGCTGATGTGGTACTGATGGCACTAATGTGGCACTGATGAGAACTGTAGTGACAATGGGCACTGTAGTGGCACTGATGGCGCACTGGTGGCACCAATGGAGCACTGACAGACACTGGTGGCACAAATGGGCACTGGTGTGGCACTGATGGACACTGGCGGCACCGATGGGCACTGGTGTAGCACTGATGGAGCACTGGCGGCACTGATAAGCACTGTAGTGGCACTGGTGGTGCACTGACGGGCACCGATGGGCACTGATGAGCACTGTAGTGGCACTGATGAGCACTGATGGACACTGGCAGCACCAATGAGCACTGTAGTGGCACTGGGCACGGTAGTGGCACTGACAGACACTGGCGGCACTGATGAGCACGGTAGTGGTACTGGTGGCACCGATGGGCACTGATGAGCACTGGTGTGGCACTGGTGGCACCGATGGGCACTGTAGTGGCACTGGTGTGGCACTGATGAGCACTGATGAACACTGGCAGCACCAATGAGCACTGTAGTGGCACTGATGGAGCACTGGCGGCACTGATGAGTACTGTAGTGGCACTGGTGCGGCACTGATAGACACTAGTAGCACCAATGGGCACTGAAATGGCAGAGGTGGCACTGGTGGGGACTGTAGTGGCACTGGTGGGGACTGTAGTGGCACTGCTGGGGACTGTAGTGGCACTGCTGGGGACTGTAGTGGCACTGGTGGCACAGATGGGGACTGGAGTGGCACAGATTGGGACTGTAGGGGCACTGATTGGTAGTGTAGTGGCACTGTGTGGCACTGCTAAGCTCTGCTGGGCACAAAAACAACTGTCAACTCACTTGGCAAACTTCTCTCCTCACACGCTGTATCAGGTGTGAGGAGAGAAGAGAAGAGGACCTCTGGCTGACCTTCTGTGTTTACATTTCTCTGATCGCTCATTGGATGGAGCGATCAGGTGGTGAAGAGCTGCTATCATTGGCTCTTTACCGTGAACTGTGTTGCGACGGGTCCCCTGGACCCGGCAAACACAGACACTCCCGCGAGCGTGTCTCAGGGGACGCGCAAACGAGGATGTGAACGAGGACGTCCCAGGGACGTCGTGTCAAGACAACCCGATCGCGCTGTAGCAGTATATTCGCTATAGCGCGGTCGGGAAGAGGTTAATTAGCCAAGATAGAAGGTTATGGATTCAAAACATTCAGGAAATCCAAATACAGCTCTTTCAATTAGTATAGTAAACCATAAACCCAGAGAAGATAATAGTAAATATAGTGTAGTATTTTATTTAAAGTGGTAAAATAAATCAAAACTACACTGCACTTACATAGCAAGATTCTTAGGTGAGCACCAACACAGCCTTACTAGTAAAGCAGCACCACTGCTCATGTGGCCCTGGCATGCACCTGTAAGTAACATGGAGTCCCCCTCCGGAAGTGACATCAGTAATGGGGGCAGCGCATCCTCAATGCATTTTGCAAAGTGTACATCATCAGTAAGCTCAGCCGCCACCATCTTAAAGGGGAGGTTCCCCTAAAAAGAAACTTTTAACATTGCCTGTGTCTTCTTAATAACATTTAGAATCGGCTGGTAGTTTAAAAAAAAACACCCGTACATACCATTTTCGGCATGTACTCTCACCGCCGCTTCCGGGTCTGGCGGCCGGGGATGGGCGTGCCTACTTCATTGACAGGCATCCGATCGACGCATACAGCGCGTCACGAGATGCCGAAAGAAGCCGAACGTTGGTGCGCATGCGTCGTATAGAGCCGCACCAACGTTCGGCTTCTTTCGGCATCTCGTGACGCGCTGTATGCGTCGATCGGATGCCTGTCCCCGGCTGCCAGACCCGGAAGCGGCGGTGAGAGTACATGCCGAAAATGGTATGTACGGGTGTTTTTTTTTTAAACTACCAGCCAATTCTAAATGTTATTAAGAAGACACAGGCAATGTTAAAAGTTTATTTTTAGGGGAACCACCCCTTTAATGGAGCCTGGCATACCCCTTGTTCCAATGTGATTGGACCAGATACAGAATAGATTGTGAAACATATGGACATAACAGGCCTAGTTGCCGATGAAAAAAACATTTGGGATCCCAAACAAATAATGATAATAAATTATTAAAAAAGGATGTCCTATTATTATTGTCCCACTGTCTAATTATTATTTGAGGCATAAGCATGGTAGACCCGGCTAATGTAAATTAGTTAAGGTCCATAAAAAAAGTGGTTGCATTTTCTGTGGAGAGGTAATTATCAGTTTGTATGGTTAAAGAATCAGCAACATGGATAAATTGCAGGGTTAAGCTTGGTTAACACTATGACTGTCAGCTCTGCTCAGAGTCGCTGTACTAACAATGCAAAGTAAGTACAGCGATTCCCCCCCCCTGCCAAAACACTTTGATCATCGCTCTCTGCCATTGGCTAGGAGCACTGAACGGGAGTCAGTTGGCTGCTGGTTTTCCAGCATGCTCGTCCGACAGAATGGCTGACAGACAGGGTGGCATACAAACAAGCCACATTTTAAATGTTTTTTTAACCGGCTGATGTCTCCCAACATTAGGCCTGTGTGTATGTGGCTTAAGGTCTAGTGGACTTTTTACATGCTAGTTGATGTATTTACACATGTGGATTCTATATGTTATTGGATATATTTACACTTTTTCTTCAAGTTTTTTTATTTTTTTTTATTTTTTTGTACTGTCAATTTTATAATTTTACATAGTGGTAAATTTGTTTTTATTAATTACAATATGTTTTTAATTGACTTGTTTAGTGGGTTAGTTAGGTAGGGAGAGATCACTGTACTATTTACGTAGTTATTGCACAGTTTATAATATGTACTATAGCAAACTAGAAGTCATTGGGCCAGATTCAGGTAGATGAGAGTATCTTTCCTCTGGAGTAACGCTTCTCATTTACGTTACTCTGAAGACCCTTTCAGCGCAAGTCCTGTAATTCACATAGCAGTTGCGCGTAAACTTGCGCCAGAGTAACGATAATGCGCTGGCGTAACCCGACGCAAGTGGAAGTGGGTGTGATCATATGTAAATGATGGGCGGAGCCCAGCGCAGAGGCTTACGTTCAGCGCATCATCCACGGAGCATGCGCAGTGAGTGCGGCTCCACTCGCCCCCTTGTGCGCATGCTCACAACTTCCGTCGGCACCACTTCCTGGGAAACGTCAGCGCAATGCGTTCCGCTGGGCGCTTAAAAGCGCTGGCGGAAACGCCATTCCGGCGCAAAAGTAGTTCCGTTTCCCCCCACCCCAGGGAAGATACTTTTGCACTGTAATGGCTGCTCCCGCTACCCCCAGAGAGAGGAGGAACCTCAACTTTAATTCCCAGGAGGTCTCAGTGATTATCTCGGCTATGGAGACGGATAATGAATTTCTCCATGGCAAAAAAAGCCGGAAGACCAGCCGGGAGAGGAAGCAGGGCATCCTGGAGTCGATTGCTGCCAGGGTCAATGTCCTGGGCTACTCCACCCGGACTGCTGGGGACATACAAAAGAAAATAAATGACCTGCGGCGCAAGGTGAGGGACAAGGTGGCCTCCATCAGGAGGTATGAGAGGGGCACAGGTGGTGGTCCCCCATGTCCTGTCACCCTGACCGCAGAGGAGGAGGTGGTTGCTCGCTGCCTGGAGAGGGAGCAGGTGGAGGGGGTCGCAGGCTATGACTCCGTGGAGGAAGGCACAAGGACAGGTAAGTGTTTTATAATCCCCTATTTGTTGTTTTGCATTTGGGGGGGGGGGGGGACATGTGCCAAGTGTGTGGGACCACCAACATGTGTCTGCTTTGTGTCATCCACAGATGACGGAGCTGGGCCATCATCTGTCAGCCTGCATTCCACCCCATCCCCCCCACGCCATCATGTGCCCGAGCCACTGGGTGGTGAAGAGGTTGTGGAGGAGGAGAGTGGCCACACCACACCTGCCGAGGTGGTTGTGGAGGATCCTGCTGTGGCAGAGCAGGACTTTTCTTTGGTTTTGTCTGTCTCCTCCCCTTCTCCTGGCCCGTCTGTCGTCCCCTCCCCCATCCTTGGAAGCCCCTCAAGGGCGACACCTTCCACCCGAGGACATCCATCTTCTGGCCCCAGGAAGGCGACCCAGAAGACCAGGGGGGTGTCTGATGGTGTCCAGGACCAGTTGGCGAGGGATCACGCCAGGCAGACGGAACAGATGGGGGCCATAGCTGGGCACTTGGAGAAAGTGGCTGACAGCCTGGGCTCCGTTGCCAACCTCAGCAACGCAGTGCAGGATGTCAGCTCTAATTGCGCTGCAGTGGTCACCACTTTGGGGGAGGTGCAGGGGGATATCCAGCACCTTACTGCAGCCGTCCAGGCCAACACTGCTGCCATCCATGGGAACAGTGCTGCCATCCGGGAGCAGGGGAGGCTGAGTCGGCGGGCCCAGCATTACCAGGTGACCCGTCAGCTCCGGATGCAGGCCCAGACGAACAATTACCTTGGACGGATAGCCAGGGCCTTGGAGGGCACGCAGGCCACACCTGCCAGGAGTGGCCCACCTGGGGATCAGCCACCTCCAAATGCCCCCCCACCCCCACCCACTCCATCCAGGCAGCTGCGGAGCCAGAGAGGGGCCCCCAGAAGAAGCCCCCGGCATCCCCGATGAGGCCTTGTTTTTTTTCTTGGTTTATATTATTGTTTTTCACATACTCAGGTCATGAGTTTATTTATTATTTTTCTCAGGTTATGAGATTTTTTTTCGTTTAATGATCAGGATATGATATTTATAATTTATTTTTGTACTGCACACGGTCAGGAGTGCAGGGGACAGTGTGAATGGTGTGTGAATGTGAGAGGGTGTCACCCTCGGCCGTGGTGGTGAAGTGAACCCCACGGCTGAATGAATGATGTGTGAAAGGTGTGTGAATGGACAGTGACATCATTGGGGCCTTGACGCTGGCGTTACTGCTCCCAACTCCTACATGCTGGACTTGGGCTAATCCAATGCGATGTGCATGTGGTGTGTGTGATCTAGGGACATCAGTGGTGTACACGCGTGCATTGTCTGTGTGATTAATGTTTTGGTTTAGTGTCCAAAGATGCCTTCGGCGAGGACCCTCCTGACTGCTCTTCCATCAGCAGACTGGGTGTCCTCTGGCAGGTGGGGACTGTGTGGGTCGGGGGTCAGGTCATCACGTATGTCAATATGCAGGCCTTTTTTCATAGCAAAGTTATGTAGTATGCAACATGCACCGATGATCTGACACACAAAGGTAGGGGAATACAATAGGGCCCCCCCAGACTTATCCAAGCATCGGAAACGGGACTTCAGGAGCCCAAATGTTTGCTCAACCACTGCACGGGTTTTGATGTGTGCTTCATTGTATTTTCTCTCTCTCCTCTGGTTTGGGGGTTCCGGAAAGGAGTCATTAGATGGGGTCCCAATGCATATGCAGAGTCACCTGTAAGGTAAAAGACAGGAGAATGTTAGTCATGCATGTGCGATTTCTGTTGTGCATCACGGGAGGGGATAGTCATGCCTGACTCCCTTGTCACTCACCAACCAGCCAGCTGTCCCCATACATGTTCTGGTTAAATTCTGCTGGGATGGGGCTCTGACGGTATATGAAACTGTCATGGCTGGACCCGGGGTGTTTGGCACGGACGTGCTATATGAGGCGTTGGGCATCGGCTATCACCTGTACGTTGATGGAATGCCAATGCTTCCGATTGCGGTATATGTGCTCTGTGGCACTGGGGGGCTGTAGGGCCACATGTGTGCAATCAATGGCCCCCACAGTGCGTGGGAATCTGGCAATGTTGTAGAAATCTGTCATTGCCTTCTGCCGTAGCTCCTCAGTGGTGGGTCTGATGAACTGGTTGGACATGCGTCTGAGGATTGCAGGGACAACCTGGTGCACACATCTGCTTATGGAGGACTGTGACATCCCAGCCACCACTCCACTTGTACGCTGGAATGATCCACTTGCAAGGAAATGGAGTGTTGCCAGGACCTTCACCAGTGGCTGCACTGCTTGTGATCGGTGTGTTGGGCTGGTGATGTCATCCTGCAGGGTTGTGGTTAGTTCAAGTATTGCATCTGGGCTGAATCTGAATAGGCGATACACCTCCTCATCCCCCATGCCAAAGAGGTTCATACGTGTGCGGTATATCCTCTCACGTGCCCGCCTTCTTGGTTCCAGGGGACCCATCAGTAGTTCTAGGACCACGAGTGCCCCTGGCATGTTGGCACACAGAGGTGTTGTCCTTGCAAGTGGGGGTGCTCAGCTAGCTCCTATCGTCGGTAACGCTGCTGTAGCTGCTCTCCTGCTGACCTGTGACCGTCTGGAGTAAAGATAAAGCAGCCTTTTGTAGAAATAACTTTGCGCCGGACGGATCAGATACGCGCGGCGCATGTAGCCAGCGTATGGTGCTAATCCGTTCGTGAATTGTGAAAAATCCCTCATTTGCATATTTGCAGGGGAAATCAATGGGCGCGACTGATGCGCCCAGCGAAAATAAACGCTGACGATACTCTGGCGTCGGAACGTTCCGCCGGTCGCAAATGAGCCGTTATTGGGCGCATCTAGTTTGGTGGGTACGGGCACATAGAAACGTCGGCGCATCAGCACAGTTACGCGGCGCATATCCAAATACTCCAGCGCAAGTGTTCGTGAATCTGGCCCATTAAGTTAGAACATCTACTCCAAATAGTCAATAAAAAACGTTTCTTTATAAAAAGATACATTGCAGTACCTCAAATTTTACACCACAGTTAAATTTTCTATTGGAAAGATATTGGACCTATTAATGATAACTTGAACAAAGAGAAAAACAGGCTATTGCCTCTAGGTCTTACCTTTCATTGTTAAACTTGCAGTGGAACAATAAAAAAGACATATGACTGCTAGGTATGGTTCATCCTTTTTTTTTTTTTTTACTCCAAGATACACATATGATTCTGGTTATGCATTTGCAGTTTTTTTTTACACAGTATACAAATTTGGTGCTGGTAGAAAAAGCTTCCAAAGAGCTGCATGACCCCTCTTTGCCATGCTTAATTTGATAGGAATAGTTGCTTTGAACCAACTATGCCATCTCACAGGTATTCAGAATAAACAATGAGCCAATCGGTTACCAGCCTACTGGGTTTTCTTACCCGTATGCTCAAATTGTCTCCTCCTGATTGAGCTTATTGTGACTAATACTCTAAGATGGTTGTGATTTAACTGGTATTAGACTTCCAGTTTTATAACCACTGTGACTGCAACTAAGAAAATTGGACCACATGGTAGTTAAGGGAAAAGCCAACTACAGGGTTTGGATATCAATCATTGTGTTTTCTAATCATTGCTTAGCATGGAAACCCCTGGCTGCAGAGATCCTGATTGCCAAGAAGCTGAGTGACACAAGGAAAACTGTACAAGACATATCAATCAAGCATTAGTTTACTTTGTCAATTGAGCATAGCCCATGATGGTTTTGCAACAATTTGTTGAAGTCATTGGATGTAGTTGTTAGCCCCATGCCCACCCAGAGACCTTACCAGCATGGTTGACACTACTAGTAGCAAGTATAGCTCTCATAAAAAGTTGGAATAGACTATAATTACAGAACTGCCTGGATTTTTTCCAGTGTATTTTGAACCACTTAAGTACCGCCTCCTGCAGATATATACGTCGGCAGAATGGCACGGCTGGGCACAAGCACGTACCTGTACATCCTCTTTAAGTGCCCAGCCTGGGTCGTGGGCGCGCGCCCATGGCACGTGCCCATGACCCGGTCCTAATCTCTGTGACCACGGTCGCGGGACCTGCGGACCCGATCGCCGCCGGAGTCCTGCGATCGGTCCCCGGAGCTGAAGAACAGGGAGAGCTGTGTGTAAACACAGCTTCCCCGTTCTTCCCAGTGGCAGCTTCATTAATCGTGTTAACAAACAGGTGAACGTGTCTGCTCTGTGTAAATACAACACTAATGCCGCGTACACACGGTCGTTTTTTGCGATGAAAAAAAACGACGTTTTCTGTGAAGTAAAAAACGACGTTTTGAAACGTCACTTTTCAAAGACAATTTTGCATACACACCCATCGTTTTTTCACAAAAAGCAAGGTTACGTTCACCACTCTTTTCCATTGAAGCTCGCTTCATAACTAGCTTCTGGGCATGCGCGGGTTGAAAAACGTCGTTTTAAAAGACGTTTTTGCTACACACGGTGACTTTTTGTGAAACAAAAAACGACGTTTTGAAAAACGACACAAAAAATTCAAGCATGTTGGAATTTTTTTTTGGTCGTTTTTTTGAAGACAAAAAACGACGTTTTGCCCACACACGATCAATTTAAATGACGTTTTAAAAAACGTCGTTTTTTTTCATCGCAAAAAACGACCGTGTGTACGCGGCATAAGGCTGTATGTGGGTAGAGGGGAAGGCACAAGTGAATGGGCGGACCAAAAAAAAGGCAGCCAAATAACAAGTGAGGGCAAGTGGGGTGTTACAACATGATAGCAATATGGTTGACAGTCTCTAGTACTGAAATGGTAGCACATATACAGTAAATGGATAAAGGCAGTACAGTCCAAAAAAAACACACAGTAACTGATAAGTCCAGATCCAAATGATAGATGGGAGGATGAAGAAAACAATTCTGAAGGTAAAAAACCCAGCAACCAAATCTGTGAAAGAGCAAACAGCACACCTCGGAGTATCACACACACACCTCTAGTGGTCCCAGCAGCTCACCTCACAGCTGGCATATATAGCCTGATCATAAGCTTGCACACGATGGTCTGATCTTATGAACAATACAGGTCCCAGTAACAGGCAACACATGCGAGGAAAAAACACACAGCAAGATAGCGTAATATTGATAGCACAGAGAGCCTAGCACGCAGCCAGCACTGGATGCACTTACATAAAGTGATGGGAGAAAGAGCTTATCTCCACGAGCAGCGAGCTCGTCAGTGTCCTGCTTCTCCTCTCTCTGAAAGTCTTCCCGCGTGTCATGCTAAAAGGTGCTAGATAACTCGAGCAGCGATGTCACAGAAAATAAGAGGGGAATAAGAGGGGCAGAGGGCACATCGCATAATCCAGTAAACACAAATTTATTTAAAACAACATAATAAAACTCACATTTGAGCAGATAAACGGTACACAATATCCACGAGCGGCGAGCTCGTTGGCCGTCCGCCAGGTGCTACAGTTGTCCAGCGCTCCAATCCCGACATGTATCATCACACCACGTGACTTCATCAGGGGATTTTTTCCTTGCATGTGACAGACTGGGACCTGTACGAACAGCATCCTTCATAAGATCAGACCATCGTGTGCAAGCTTATGATCGGGCTATATATGCCAGCTGTTAGGTGAGCTGCTGGGACCACTAGAGGTGTGTGTGATACTCCAAGGTGTGCTGTTTACTCTTTCACAGATTCGGTTGCTGGGTTTTTTACCTTCAGACTTTTTTTCTTCATCCTCCCATCTATCATTTGGATCTGGACTTATCAGTTACTGTGTGTTTTGTTTGGACTGTACTGCCTTTATCCATTTACTGTATATGTGCTACCATTTCAGTACTAGAGACTGTCAACCATATTGCTACCATGTTGTCACACCCCACTTGCCCTCACTTGTTATTTGGCTGCCTTTTTTTTGGTCCGCCCATTCACTTGTGCCTTCCCCTCTACCCACATACAGCCTTAGTGTTGTATTTACACAGCGCAGACACTTTCACCTGTTTGTTATATTTTTTTTGTCTATCAAGGTAGACCTTCTAGCGTTTGCAGCAGTGCTCCCTCCACCTCCCCTTCCCCCTCCCTTCCCACATTCACAGACAGTGCGGAAGTCTCACTTTATTCATTCATTAATCGTGTGTTCCCTGATATAGGGAAACACAATCAATGATGTCACACATTCAGCCCTGCCCCCCTACAGTTAGAAAAACATATGAGGTCACACATAACCCCTACAGCGCCCCCTAGTGCTTAACTCCCAAACTGCAATTGGCATTTTCACAGTAAACAATGCATATTTATAGCATTTTTTGCTGTGAAAATGACAGTGGTCCCAAAAATGTGTTAAAATTGTCTGATGTGTCCGCCATAATGTCGCAGTCATGAAAAAAACGCTGATCGCCGCCATTAGTAGTAAAAAAAAAAAAAATGCAATAAAACTATCTCCTATTTTGTAAACATTTTGCGGAAACCAATCGATAAACACTTATTGCAATTTTTTTTACCAAGAATAGGTAGAAGAATATGTATCGGCCTAAACTGAGGAAAAAAAAATGTTTTAGATTTTTTAAGGGGATATTTATTATAGCAAAAAGTAAAAAATATTGAATTTCTTTCAAAATTGACGCTCTATTTTTGTTTATAGCGCAAAAAATAAAAACCACAAAGGTGATCAAATACCACCAAAAGCAAGCTCTATTTGTGGGAAAAAAAGGACGGCAATTTTGTTTGGGGGCCACATCACAAGACCACGCAATTGTCAGTTAAAGCGATGCAGTGCCAAATCGCAAAAACTGGCCAGGTCCTTTACCTGCATAAATGTCTTAAGTGGTTAAAGTGTAATATTTCTGAAAAATTTGTCCGGCACTAGGATCTAGACTTAGCTTAATAAAATTAATATAACTATACTCAAGTGCACCTATACTAATGCAGCTGTTCTGTATTCAGCATATGCACTTTGACGGAGGACCTACTGTACAGACAGTTTGAGTTCCTTGAGGTCGACCCTGCGTTGCTGTAGAAGACATTACATCGTTTTTATACAACGCCAGGGGAATTAACCCTTCTGCCATCAGTTGCTGGGCTTTTATAAGGAAAATACAGGCATGATTTAAAAGGGAACTTACAATTAGTTAAAAATAACAACCAATCTTCTTATCTCTTTACTATTTGAATATACACTTATCTATCTAACATTACTGTTATGTACACATATTATTTAACAGTATATACAGTTGTGCTCATAAGTTTACATACCCTGGCACAATTTGATTTATTGGCCATTTTTCAGAGACTATGGCCTCGTACACACGGCCGAGAAACTCGACAGAATCTATCAAGAAACTTGGTAGGAGAGCTTTTTTGCCGAGGAAAACGGTCGTGGATATGCGTTTCCTCTAGAAAACTGTTGAGGAACTCGACGAGGAAAAAAGAGAGCAAGTTCTCTTTTTCCTCGACGAAGGCTCAATTTTCTCATCGGGCTGGTTTTCGAAGAGAAACACGTTGGTGTGTATGCTTAGAAACCTGTGCACCTTCGGTAAAAGTAGCGTTTGTAATGGAAATAGCACATTTGTCACGCTGTAACAGACAAAAAAGTGCAAATGTCTCTTACCAAACTTTTACCTAACACGCAGTAACATGAGATTAAAAAAACAAAAAAAACAAACAAACATGAGATTAGCAAAAGCATCCCCAAGGGTTGTGCCAGTGGAATCGAACTTCCCCTGCCTTTGTATGTGTTGAAGTCACTGCGTTTGAGAACAAGGAGATTTGGTCTTGACTGTGTGTAAGCAAAGACAGCTTGTCAAGTTTCTCGACAAGCCTAACAAGGAACTCAACGAGGAAAACGATGTATCTTTTCCGACGAGTTCCTCGGTCATGTGTACGAGGCCTTTGAATGACAACACAAAAACTTTTCTGTCACTCATGGTTAGTATTTGGCTGAAGCCATTTATTATCAATCAACTGTGTTTACGCTTTTTAACCACTTGACCACTGGGCACTTAAACCCCCTTAATAACCAGACCAATTTTCAGCTTTCAGTGCTCTCACAGTTTGAATGACAATAACTTGGTCATACAACACTGTAGCCAAATTAAATTTTTGTCCTTTTTTTCCCACAAATAGAGCTTTATTTTGGTGGTATTTGATCACCTCTGCGGTTTTTATTTGTTGCGCTATTAATGAAAAAAGAACGAAAATTTTGTAAAAATATGAATTTTTCTTCATTTCTATCATAACATTTTGTAAAAAAGTAATTTTTCCTCATAAATTTAGCCTAAAATGTATACTGCTACATATTTTTGGTAAAAAAAAAAGAAAAATTGGATATTATTTAGTCTGGGTGAAAGTTATAGGGTCTACAAGCTATGGTACCAATTTCTGAAAATGTATCCATTTGATCACACCTGAAGTACTGAGAGCTTCTCTCATTTCAAGCCAACACGCGGCACTTCAGTGGTGCAGGTGGAACTGGTGTGGCACTGGTGGGCACAGATGGCACTGGTGGGCACAGATGGCACTGGTGGGCACAGATGGCACTGGTGAGCACAGATGGCACTGGTGGGCACATATGGCACTGGTGGGGCACAGGCAGCACTGGTGGGGCACAGGCAGCACTGGTGGGGTGCAGATGAGCACTGATTGGCACAGGTGGCACTGATGGGCACATGTGGCACTGATGGGCACAGGCGGCACTCGTGGGCGCAGGCGGCACTCGTGGGCACAGGCGGCACTCATGGGCACAGGCGGCACTCATGGGCACAGGCGGCACTGATGGGCACAGGTGGCACTCGTGGGCACAGGCGGCACTTGTGGGCACAGACAGCAATCGTGGGCACAGACGGCACTCGTGGGCACAGGCGGCACTGATTGGCACTGATGGGCACAGGTGGCACTGATGTGGCAGTGTTGTGCACTGGTGGGGCACAGGTGGCACTGGTGGGGCACAGGTGGCACTGGTGGGGCAATGGTGGGGCACTGGTGGGGCACTGGGGTGGCACTGCTGGGGCACTGCTGGGCACTAATCTCTCTCCTCCATTGCAGCGTCTCTCTCACGCTGCAATGGTGAGGAGAGGAGAGAGATGACCTGCAGTGTTTACATCCGTGATAGCGCCGTCATTGGACGGCACGTTCACGTGGTAAGGAGCCGCTGCCATTGGCTCCTTACCGAGATCACTGACGCTGCGGGTCCCATGGACCCACCAAGCACAGTGGCCGCGTGTGCTTGGGCGCGCGGATCTGACGCACATCAGGTTTGTTTACACATGTGATCGCGCCGTCATTGGACGACGCGATCACGTGGTAAGGAGCCGCCGCCATTGGCTCCTTACCGCGATCACTGATGCTGCGGGTCCCGTGGACCCGGTGAGCACCGGTGATCGCGTGGACGTCCTGTTAGAGTACAGGAACCGCCTTATAGACATATTTTGTCTATAGGGCGGTGATTAAGTGGTTAAATCATGACCCGATCAAAAGTTTACATACCCCAGTTCTTAATATTGTCTATTGCCCCTTTAACATCAATGACAGCTTGAAGTCTTTTGTGGTATTTGTGGTATTTTATCTCCTCAGATGGTAAAGCTGCCAATTCCTCTTGTAAATTCTTGGGCTGTCTTGCATGAACTACACGTTTGAGATTTCTCCAGAATGGCTCAATGATATTGAGGTCAGGAGACTGAGATGGCCACTCCAGAACCTTCATTTTATTCTGCTGTTGCCAATGACAGGTTGACTTGGCCTTGTGTTTTGAATCATTGTCATGTTGGAATGTCAAAGTACGTCCATGCGCAGCTTCCTGGCTTAGGAATGCAAATGTTCCTCCAGTATTTTTTGATAACATACTGCATTCATCTTGCCAACAATTTTGACTAAATGTCATGTGCCTTTGTAGCTCACACATCCCCAAAACATCAACGATCCACCTCTGTGTTTCACAGTAGGAATGGTGTACCTTTCATCATAGGACTTGTTGGCACTTCATCAGGATCTATGAAGACTATATAGTATAAAAGACAAAATAGTAACTTTTTTGTCACAGAATTATTGTACATAAAATTCTTTATACCTCAGTAATATCTTATTTTATAATCACAATACAGTTTTTTACACAGTATTCCTTACATTATTTAGTGTTGGCTGAACAAACAAGTATAAGGATAATTCTGTGGCAATATAGTTACTATTTTGTCTTCTATACTATATATAGCCTTTACAGATCCCGATGAAAGGGGATTTTTTGGTTAAAAGTGAATATAAGATACTGAAGTGTCCGGGTAATTGGGGCAAAACCAATCATAGATCTCTGCTTCATTTGTTATGAAGATTCTCAAAATGTGTCAATTGCTGGGATAAAGTTATCTTACATTGTTTTGCTGTCTTTCACTCTTCTCTCACCAACATCTCACCTTTTCTTTTCCCTTGCCAGCCCAATGATGATGTCAAGCTCTTCACCTTGCACATGTGTTGTACCATATTACATTGCTGGGAGAAAAAAATACTTTTTTTTCTAAGATCTTGCACAATACTATGTGGGGGGTATCGTTTATGGAAAAAAAACTGATATTTCACAAGATCTCACTATAAAGTCACACTTTAACTCTTTAAAGTAATAAAAAAAAACACTCACTTGCTCTGCATGCAGATATAGGCTATTAGTTAGGGATTGTTTATACCAGCCGCTGTATTGCAATACTGGCACATCACACTTTTTTGTTAACATGAACTTTATTGAAATGTCATACAGTGTTTTATGAGATGCCATGTGGTGACCCATGCACACAGTACTTTTTTTTAGCGCACACCACTGTAAGGCAGTGGTGTGAACCGGCCACACAAGAGGCAAGGCATTTTGCTGTGTTTTGTGGAAGAGGTGCGGTAGGGCTGCACTGGATTAGCTGCCCAACACAGTCCCACCACACCTGGTGTGAATGGACCCTTACTCTTAGGCCGCGTACACACGAGGTGATATGTCCGCTGAAAACGGTCCGATGGACCGTTTCAGCAGACATCTCCGCTCGTGTGTATGGGCTAGCGGACAGATTTCTCCACCCGACAGATTTCAAAGCAAGCTTTGAAATCTATCCGGTGGGAATCTGTCCGCCCGACATGTCTGCTGGTTAGTACACTTACCAGCAGACATGTCGGCCCCCACCGCCGCCGCGCCGCTGCCGAATGGATTCGGCGCATGCGCGGAAGTGTTTTACTTCCTGGTGCGGTGACGTGGCGGTGACGCGGCGGTGTCAACGTCACCGCCGCGTCACCGCCACGTCACCACGCCATCCGGCGGCGGGGAATTTGATCCGATGGTGTGTACACGCCATCGGATCAAACTCCCGATCGGACATATCCGATGGAAATGGTCCGCGGACCGTTTTCATCGGATATGTCCGATCGTGTGTATGGGGCCTTAAAGGTTTTTGCCCTCTCGCCCTTAAAGGTTTCCCACTTTCTGGTCTTTAGGGGCATTGGTCCCATAGCCAGGTCCTCACAGGTGCTCCCTAGAAAAGCTATGTTACCAGTGCCTTCCGGGGAGATCTTTTTTCTTAACAGCAAGATCTCAAGATCTCAAGAGAGGAACTGCATGGTACTGTGAGTTTTAGTGAGAGGATAACAGTCTACTTTAGTGGTTAAATAACTGATTTGTTTGCTAATGGTGATAGTTTCTCACAGAGTGGCATCTGCTGCTTGCCAAAGCTTAAGGCCAGCCATACATGGTTCGAATCTCGGCTGGTTCAGGCTGGCTGAATGTTCCAAGTTGAGCAATCGATCAACTTGGGTACAACCAGTTTACTGGATTCTCATGCGTTTATCACAAATGGCTGCTATAGCCGCTAGCGATAATTATTGTCTTCTCCTGGTGAGAACGGTTCCCCCCCCCCCCGAAGGGAGGAGACAATTGCTGATTCCCTGTCAGCACTGTATGTGTTCATTTGGGAATTGTGTGAATTTCTTTCACACCATGTATGGCCTGCCTAAGAGGCCTATATGTCCTTATGTCAAGATGGTCTGGAATCTGTCTGAATGATATTGTACTTTGGTATTAGAATTAAACAGATCATAAAAACACAATTGCACAAATAAGCTATGTGTGTGCTAATAAGAGTGAGACTTACGTGTGCTGAACTCTGGGGGGAAGCTAAAAAACACCCTTGCAGTGGAGCTCCCTCCATGCTATAATACCATCTGTCATAGCCTCTTCTCTTGGGTGCTTCGATAGTTGCAGACACTCTGGCATCCAGTAATCCTGTATTGTACATGAGGATGCCGAGGGATCACTTATAATCCATCAGGGAGAATAATTGCCCACCAGCTGCCAGGGAGTGAGGGATGAGGTAAGTAAAAGTCCTTGTTACTGATACCCTTGGCATAAGCAAGCATTTAACCCTTGAAATGTGTGGGGAGCCCCACTGCTAGGGTGCATTTTGTTTTCAAGTTTTTCCGCTTTATAGTGGTTGAAAATCCTTTTTGAGTAGCCTCCTTGTTCTCAGTGGCAGTGATTTGCAGTCTCTTTCAGCCACTGCAGTGCTGTCATCTCAGTATACACATACGGAAACTGCTGAAACGGCCAACTTTCGGGTACGTGTATTCCAATGTCTTTTTAACAGAACTCAGTCTAACCACTGGCTTCTACCAAAGGCTGCAGCGCTCATCTGTGGATTCTGGCATTGGGAGGAGTCTCTCCTGTCGGAATACAATAACTCATCAGGTAAGAGATCCCTGCATCAACATCACTTGTGCTGATACAACTCACTGGAAATGAGACATGCAAAAACATTCTGTTTTATGAAGCCTCTGCTGTGTGTTGCCAGAAGTGGAAAACCTATTCCATAAGATGAAACAGTAGAGGAGATTAAACGTGAGGATTTGCAGTTTGTTCAGCTTTGTGTGGTAGCGCTACATTGTTTTTTGAAGTTAAAATTTCTATATTGGCTCCCTGCGTTTCATAAATTCTACACTCCTTATCTCTCTGTCTTTTATGTAATGTTTTGGGGAACTGCAACATGATTAAAAGGCAACAACAATATATAAAAAAATAAGCTCTTGATAATGATCTTAATAACACTATATTAGCATATGAAAGAGGGGAAAAAGTGAAATTAAACAAAGTATTTTAGCTAATAAAAGTATGCCTGGCCTGAGGGTACACACTTCACTGATTGTATTGAAATTGACAAGCATGCATTACATTTAATATGTCTCCAGTAAGCAGCAGGGTGCAATTACATAAAGCAACAAAAATGGAAGGAGCCATTTGGTTTATTATGACTAAGGAAATATCCGCATGTCTCCAAGATTTATTTTGGATGGTTAAGAAAAAAAAAGCAAATATGTTTCTTTCTGTACCTTTCATATTAGAGAAAATACCCTTTCCTTGGTAAAGAAATGGTGAAAAGAATGTGCCTAATGAAACTAACATCATCTGAAATGTGACACGTCTACAGTATATCCAGTATTCACACACCTTAGATATTTGACATACCAAAGAAAATATTCACAGTTAATTAGTTGTAATTTTCCCTTTGAGGAACAGTAAACTTCATGAATGACTCTGTTTTATATGAAGGAATGTATTTCTTTGCGTAAATTATATACACATGTAATTTTGTTTCTGTATATTCATACGTGTATATGCAGTGCATTTTTTTTTCTAGAAAAAAAATTGGAAGGTAATTTAACCATTGCCAACTTTTTCTAGATGAATTTTGTTACAACATATAATCCTTGATAGCAAACAAAGCAATAGCAGCATATCAGCTCCTTAAGTGTCATTGAAACAAATTATACAATGGTGGGTGGCTTAGCAAAGTTTTGAGCCAAAGCAGATCTCAGAATCTTTAAACAGCAAGCAGAGGGTAAGGGATGCTCCAGGCACATAGAAAATTATTTTGGGAATATGAAAAGGACTTGCAGAAATCTTGTGATGTCTGGTTTTAGATCTACTAAAGAACTGTGTACAATAAAAAAAAATATCATATTCTCCTTCATTTTAGAAAATCCTGTTTCCTAATGATGTTGTTAATCTTTTTTTTTTTGTATCTCAGTGCTGCTAATCTCAATTGGCCTCGTTGTAGCCTGTAGGTCTGGTATGAATTACAGGGGGACCCTACGAATTTTTTAATGTGTGGGCTTCCACCCCAAATTCTATACCCGTGATGGAGAACCTTGGCACCCCAGATGTGTTGGAACTACATGTCCCATGATGCTCAACTACAATGCAGAGTCCATGAGCATCATGAGAAAAGTAGTGAGCAGTATGTAGTGTCAGTGAGCAGTATGTAGCATCAGTCAGTAAGCAGTATGTAATGTCATTGAGCAGTATGTACAGTAGTGTCAGTGAGCAGTATGTAGTGTCAGTGAGCAGTATGTAGTGTTAGTGAGCAGTGAAAGTGATGAAGTCAGATGAGAACTCCACAGACAGCCCCTGCTGACCTGTTTCTCTGTATAATATGTGGAGGCAAGTGAGGGGAAACTGAGGACTCTGGGTGGGCTCCCGACAGCCTCCCTTACAATTGATGACATCATTGGTTGGCAGGATGTGGGCAGGCAGCCCGCACAGCACAGAGTCCAATAAGAGATTTCAGCAGAGTTTAAAAAACACAAGACCGACACTGTGGTTTAAGGCACCGTGATTTAAAAAAAAAATGAATTGGCAGGAAGAAATATTTAATTTACTACCTTACTTAGTTGGGGCACTTTTTTGTGCTTTTGCTGCAGCACCTGTAAGGACACTTTGTGCCCCCCTCCCCCCGGTTGAAAAACCCTGATCTAACAAGTTCATACATAGTAGGGCCAATCTAGACAGGAGTCAATTCATCTACCAGCATGTCTTTGGAGTGAGGGAGGAAACTTGAGTACCTGGAGAAAATCCACACAGGCACAGGGAGAACACGCAAAGTCCTGGCAGGTAATGTTGTGGTTGGAATTCAAACCAATGGCCCTAGTTTGCTAGGAAGAAGTGCTAAGTATCACTTGAACAGAAAGTAAGATACAATCTACCCAGTGGAACAAAAATTACCTGACAGGGGTTTTAGCTCTTCCCTACCCAATACTAAATTTAAAAAACTCAAGTTAAATAGTGATGATATATAATTTAACCTGTTAAGCTGACCACAAACAAGATGGATGGAGGAATTCCCCTGCTGAGACATTGTATTCTGACAACAGGATCCACCGCTGTCAGAATACACTAAGCAGCGGGTACAGCTGATCAAAGAAGGTTTTCTAACTTGTCCCTTCGACAGAAGTCGACTAAACAATAAACTTCTGTCAAGCAAGGATAGCCAGACACTGATCGAAATTTGGCCGGTCCCTGCTGAACTAGATGAATTTCGATCAGTATATGGCCTGATTTAGGTAGGAGTAGAGGAGCTCTTCTAGATAAACTGTCCTATTAATCATGTGATGGTTTTGTAAGATAGTTAAATTAGCCTCCAAGCATTTCATCCTTTGAAGCCATGTATCCTGTTTCTCATTTGTGTTTATTGTCAACTAGTTAATTTTGTAAATTGAAAGCTAATGTGCTGCACAGGAGACATGGTGCCAAATACAATTATGAAAATTCAGTCTCAGAGTATATTTGTGTGCAAATACCCCAAAACTCTGATCTCTGTACCTCTTCCTGTGTAGACAGTGATAATCACCAGCAGAGACAGGAAGAGCTTGATCACAGCTGTGATGTGAAATGATTTTTTTGGGGAATGTTCAGAATGCAATGTAGGAGACCTGTAATCTCTTAATATATTGGATACATTGGCTTCAACTCCTAAAATGTGTTGTTTACCAGAAACATTACTTTCTATATTCTACACGCACAATATGCTTTTATTTAGAAATATTTCTACATATGAAATTAAGATTAAAGTAAAGCAAAAGGGTTGCTATAAGACCCCCATCTCCAGCTATATACACATCTGTCCTTTACTTCCCCATCTCTATGTTCAGTGTCTGTGGAAGTCTGCATTTAAGTGAACTTGTTGCTTTCCTAGCAGAGTACAGTCATTATAATTTTAAAGAAGAAACATCTCTGTATTTAAAGTAATAATCCTAGACAAAAGAATTGACATCTCACTTGCCCAGTCAGATGCAATAGCTAAAGTATATCTAAACCCAATCACCAAAATCTCATATAGGGTTTAACAAATGTTTCAAAAGTAATGTACAATATTTTAATACCTGTGATTTTAATTTAAAATAATTCCTGGTAATACTTCCAAGAAGGTCCGTGTTCAGGTATTCCCCCTTGCTCTGGTGCTATATTGTGACAACGTTGTCAATATTGTTTATGTGTTTTTTATTATTGGGGATTGATTCCATATCAATGTTATAATATAAATGAAATGGTTTTTTTACTTACTATTTGATATAACAATAAAGTCAAATTTTATTTTTTCAAAATGGTATACCATGGTTGACCCTCCTATTTGCTTTCCTGGGGCATTGCTTTGCTCCAACCCCCACATTTTCTATAGTGTCTATTAAGCTCTTGAGGTATCCCGTCCAACTGGACGAATCAGTAACCATTCTTTTTTTCCACTTATAGTGATTGAGTTGCCTCATCGCTAAGCCATTTGTATTCAGGTTTGCTTTAATTTTTATATTCCTGCATTGTTACCTTGTCAAATCTAGCTCCAACTCTAGAACATAAAATTAAATAAATCACCAAATCTAACTCCATATCTCTTGAGACTAGCAGTCAGAGCCTTTTATTTCTATACAACGTTGTTATTTTTTGCATTTTTATAGATAACTGTATTTTATATGTGGGTGGCTGTACATGCGGTGTAGATCTGTAAGAATCCGTCACACCGACCGTCGGGGAGACAGTCGTAATGGCGCCAGAGGCTCCTGCTCTCTGGCACCATTACGACTGTCTTCCCGACGGTCGGTGTGACGGATTCTTACAGATCTACACCGCATGTGCAGCCACCCACGGTGACATGAGTACATCAGTTCACCTGAGCGATCTTCCATCCCCACCACAGCAGTATCCCCTTCTACCATCTAAGGTACTGTGTCCTTATGCATGGGTCACTAAGTCTGATAAACCGATGCCCATACAGCAGCCCAAGTGATTGATATCAGTCTCTGCTTTTTACCACTCCATCACAGGACTCCTTTCAATGCTATGCAATTGGTAGCTATTTTATGTACCCTAATTGTCCACCACGGCATATTAACTTGTGTACATTTGTTTGATGTCCATTTTTTACTTTTCAACTATAAAGTTTTTATTACTTTAACTCATAGAGTGCTGCTTGTTTTTGTTGTTTACTGATTGTATACCTAATGTCACATGTAATTATTTAAATCTTGGATAAAGGTTCAATCATTTTAAACTGCTTATATTATTTTTAATTTTTCAGATTTACAACCCCTTTAAGTCTGTATGGCATCTTAAATTTGTTGAAATAAATACATAGCCAAGCTTCAATGATTACTTGGTTTTCTATGATTTATTTACTTCACTAGCCTCTTAACTATTGATAATAATTAATATTTCACTGGACTGATTTGTTAAACTCAATTCCTATTGGCTTCTGTGGGTAAATGCACTTGGCATACTAGCATTGCTGTTTGTCCTACCTTATTACATAAGTCAAATTATTTTAAAAGGATGGTATCCTTTTAGTTTGCCCTGAGATTTGGTCAGGAAAGGGTGCTGGGTTTAAAATTGTATGCAATATGTGTCAACGATTGCTAGTGGAAGCCGAAATCAGTAAACTTATTGTACAAAGACTCTACTATGTTTTGACTCACTAATCAGTCATAACAACTACGGTACAAGCAGAAACAGAATCCATTTATGCTCTTGATATAAATTGGTACATTATGAAATAAGACTTGTGTGGTTTTCTCCCACATTGGCTCAGTCCAGATATGCTGGCAGCAATTTGAAATAGTCCACTTGGGGACAGGAACAAGACAAAACTGTGAGTTCTGTTTAGAGTCAAAAGAACATTGTCCAGCTTTTCTGATTAATTCCATTTGTGATTCATAACTGAATCATCTGGTCTGCTTTCAAAATTAATTAATTTACTGTTACTTTCAATTGAAGCATATAAATAGAAAATACTTGAATTTGGGATTGCTGTCCCTAGTTTATGTCTTGAACTGCATTAATCTCCTGACTTGTTTTGATATATTCAATGCTGTAAGCAGCTTGTGTACTTGTATTCATTCTTTACACTCTGTAGTCAGTACACATGTGGTTATCACAACAGACTCACATACACATTGAACTAAATGAAATGCTCTACAGTACATGTTTTGCTGAAATAGAAATGTTATTATGTATGGGTATAATGAAATTGGGCATTTCTGAATGAATGATAAAAAGAATACAGTTCTATTCAAGTATGCAGTACGAAGTAGTTCAGAGCAGAGCATTGTGCTCCAAATAACACTATGAATAATACCTTGCCCACACCACTACCACAGAACAGAATTCTTACTTTAAGTCTCCACTGTAGCCACATTTCTCATATCATGTCTGCAACTCTGTACGCTTTTTATATCTGCTTGGGGTCTTGCAATAATTGGCCACTGTATGGTAGGGAAAGAAAAATTTCGGAAGACTAGGGTTGTTGGCATCACTCTTCACTGGGTATGTTGGAATAATCACCTGTTCTTAAAATCAATAAATGAGCTTTTCTTTCCTTGGTAATTATGGGGTGTGACTTGCATATTGAATGTGTAGTGGATAGTTTGCTTCTAGGTTTTAAGCTTAATTAATTGTTCCAACCTATTTCCCACCATTAAGGGTAACCTGCTGGTATCAAGACATTTATTATGTACATTTGAGACAACTTTCTCCAGAGTGATCATAAGAAAAATCCCAAAAGTGCAAAAAAAAAATGTAAGCACATACAGTATGTGATTATGTCATCAAGGCAGCTGTGCTCATAGCATCCTCTCATGGTACAAATTTGATCAGCATACTGCAGAACTATCCTCACAATTCAGGTCAGAGTGCTGGACACCATCATGTTTCCTGGGATGGTGCAGATATGTTTTATAGTGTGTGGGAACCAGCTTCAAATCATAGTGCGTTAAAGGGGTTGTAAAGGTATTTGTTTTCCCCTAAATAGCTTCCTTTACCTTAGTGTAGTCCTCCTTCACTTACCTCATCCTTCGATTTTGTTTTTAAATGTCCTTATTTCTTCGGAGAAATCTTTACTTCCTGTTCTTCTGTCTGTAACTCCACACAGTAATGCAAAGCTTTCTCCCTGGTGTAGAGTGTTGTGCTCGCCCCCTCCCTTGAGGGGGGAGGGGCGAGCAGGTGAGTCAGGACACCCACTTACACACAGCTCCTTTCTTTATCTCCTAGAAACAATCATCTTTTGGACCATAAATGGTTTCCCTAAGGCCGCGTACACACGATGAGATATGTACGCTCAAACTTGTCCGACGGACAGTTTAGAGCGGACATGTCTTATCGGATTTTGGTCCGATGTTGTGTACACACCATCGGATCAAAATCCCCACCAGCAGACAGCGCGGCGACGTGGCAGTGACGTTGACGCCGCCACGTCACCGCACCAGGAAGAAAAATACTTCCGCGCATGCGTCAAATCCATTCGACGCATGTGCAGGAGGATATGTTCGCTGGTGAGTGTACTGACCAGCGGACATATCCGACGGACATGTCTCCGGTGGACAAATTTTAACTAGTTAAGGACCGCCGCATGTACATTTACGTCGGCAGAATGGCACCGACAGAAACATCAACGTATATATACGTTGGTGCCTTGAGGGGGTTCGGGGGTCCGATCGGACCCCCCCGTACATGCGGCGGCCCCCGTAGCTGGCCAATCGCTCTCAGCCAATGCGCGCGCCCCCCCGCCCTGTCACTTCCTCCTCCTGTGTAAACACAGGAAGGAGGAAGTGATGTGATCTCTCCTTCAGCGTTTTTTTTTAACCACCGCTGAGGAGAGATCACATGGCACAGTAAGTCTGCACTAACACTACACTGACACACACTACACATAGGCACATTTAACCCCCCCGATCGCCCCCCCCCCCCCCTCCACCCTGTCACAGTGTCACTGAATGCAGTAATCATACATGTATGATTACTGTATTTAGTATCAGTGTGACAGGCAGTGTGACAGTCAGTTAGTGTTAGTTAATGTTAGTTAGTGTTAATAAAGTTTTAACCCCTTGATCACCACCCTAGTTAACCCTTTCACTCCCTATTGCCAGCGTCACTAAGCTATCATTTTTCTGATTGTTGTATTAGTGTCGCTGTTCCCGCTAGGTAGCTAATTTTTTTTTATTGCAATTTTTTTTTTTTACTAAAGACATGTGGCTAAATACATTTTGGCCTAAATGATTGACTAAAATTTAGTTTATTTGATTTTTCTTATAACAAAAAGTAAAAAATATTGATTTTTTTTAAAAAATGTCGCTCTATTTTTGTATATAGCGCAAAAAATAAAAAAAGCAGAGGCGATCAAATACCACCAAAACAAAGCTCTATTTGTGGGAAGAAAAGGACGCAAATTTTGTTTGGGAGCCACGTCGCACGACCGTGCAATTGTCAGTTAAAGCGACGCAGTGCCAAATCGCAAAAAGGGGCAAGGTCATTTAGCAGCATTTTGGTCCGGGTCTTAAGTGGTTAAAGCATGATTTAAAATTTGTCCGCCGGTCAGACATGTCCACTAGCCCCTACACACGATCGGATTTGTCCACTGAACTGGTCCGTCGGACCAGTTTCAGTGGACAAATTTGATCGTGTGTACGCGGCCTTACAAGTATTTGTATATAGAATATCCATAATTCCACATCTAAAATGCCAAAGAGAAAAATCAGGGGTAAGAATATATCTGTCAACCGAGAACAAAATTTGCAGAGTACAGAGCATGATCATAGCAAGTGCACAAAGTCTGCTGGAGGTTGGCACATCCCAGACAGTTTGTATGAGAGAACAAACCCATTTTATGCAGTTTTGTCAATGTTGGATATGTGTGGTGAAAAACATATTGTTGGAGGAGTATATTAACCACTTGCCGACCGGCTCACACCAATGTACATCAGCAGAATGGCATGGGCAGGCAAAGCAACGTAGCGGGTGCGCGCGAACGGGAGCAGTGATCACTGTCATGTCACTGGTAGCCCACCCCCCACAGTTAGAATCACTCCCTAGGACACACTTAACCCCTTCTTTGCTCCCTAGTGTTTAACCTCCTCCCTGCCGGTGTAATTTATACAGTAATCTGTGCATTTTTATAGCATTAATCGCTGTAGAAATGACAATGGTCCCAAAATAGTGTCAAAAGTGTCTGATGTTCAGCCATAATGTTGCAGTCCCGATAAAAATCGCAGATCACCACCATTACTAGTAAAAAAATATATAATAAAAATGTCATAAAACTATACCCTATTTCGTAGGCGCTATAACTTTTGCTTAAACCAATCAATATACTCCTATTGCTTTTTTTTTTTTTAAATGTGGGATATTTATTATAGCAAAAAGTAAAAGATATTGGGGGTTATTTACAAAAGGCAAATCCATTTTGCACTGCAAGTGCACTTGGAAGTGCAGTCAATGTAGATCTGAGGGGAAGATGTGAAATGTGGGGAAGCTCTACTGATCTTATCATCCAATCATTTGCAAGCTAAAATGCAATTTTTTTTGTTTTCCTTGCTTGTTCCTCTCGGATCTACAGCGACTGCACTTGAAAGTGCACTTTTAGTGCACTCGTAGTGCAAAGTGGATTTGACTTTTGTAAATAACTCTCGTTGTGGTTTTTTTTTTCAAAATTGACGCTATTTTTTTTGTTTATAGCGCACAAAATAAAAACCGCAGAGGTGATCAAATACCACCAAAAGAAAGCTCTATTTGTGTGAAAAAAGGACGCCAATTTTGTTTGGGTACACCGTCGCACGACCGAGCAAATCCCAGTGAAACCGACGTAGTGCCGAATGGCCCGGTCATTGGGCAGCCAATTCTTCTGGGGCTGAAGTGGTTAAAAACTGCTGGAGCTATTCAGATATCATCTTCGTCTTCAGCTGTCAGAGATGGCATTAGACTGGATTCACACCTATGCATTTTTAGTGCTTTTTGCATTTTGCAGATTTGCACTACAGAACATGCTCCATAGGAAACCACGTTAAATGGGATGTAGTGCAAATCTGCAAAATGCAAAAAGCACTAAAACTGCATAGGTGTGAATCCAGCCGTAGTGTTTAGCACCCTTAATCACCAGTGGACATTTGCCTCGTTTTTGGTGTGAAGTAATATAGCATATAAGGTGGACATCAGTCTCTTGGTCCCTTTAAATTTAATAATTCTGGTCATGGGTTAATGGGTAATTTAAATGTCTAAATCTTGTATCGCAGTTTTTTTTTAATAGGATATATTTTAAGCACTCATGATTGTTACCATAAATCCTATCTTTTGCTGACCATGTAATAAAAATGGAATGAGAATAATGTGAGAACAGCAAGTCTTGTATAAGTAAAAAGGGATTATACTGTACAGCGTGCAGTTTTTATCTTTGAACAGAAGAGGACCTTTCAGCAGACATTTTAACTGATTTATTACCCCTATAATACTATATATGCTTTACTTTATACATATATAAAAAAAGCCTTTAGTGTTTATTGTGGTTTTGATGCAAATCAAACAAAAATATGTTTTTTATACAAAAAGTACCTGATAGTAGCAAGGCTGATAGTATGGTAACAATATCCCCATGTATTTTCTGAAATTTGTTGGCTACAAACATGACACTCTATAATCAGGTTTTACCAACATCTTACCCATGACGTCTTTTTTTATTAAGCAAGTTATGGATACATTCCTGCCCCCTCTGCGTGTGTCATAAGTGCTTTCAAATGCCTAGCATTTCCCGGACATCCTTTGGATGCTCCGGCTCTTATAATAAATTACATATGGAAAAAGGTCTTCTTAACAACAGACTATTCTGATATTGACAACTGATTTACTAGTGCACAGTGCTGTTCACACGCTGAACTCTTCTTCCTTCCCTGAAAGGTACCATGTGGACATTGCATTATAACTGTTTACTGACCCAGTACTAATTTAAGGTTGTTGAACAGATCTCCAGACTGATGCATTGTTAGTTTGTTGTCTGCAAGAGTCTTTTCTATGGTCTAAAGAGTGTTTATGTATAAACACTTGTACTTGGCACAATCCAATGTCCCTTTCTTTGATTTGTAGATTTTGGAAATAATGTAATCATAATTAAGGTGCACATGAAATATTGACTTATCGGTCTGATAATGTAATAATTAAAACATTTTGAAAAAAAAAAAAGTCTTAAGTATTTTTTTTATAAGTATTTTCATTGTGATCTGTCTTAGCAAAGATTCATGTTCCCAACCATTTGGTGACTACTGTCACTTTGTGCCTTGCTTCTGCTTGGCCTTTTTTGACAGGATAAGACAGGTCATCAGAATGGAAAAGATACAATAAAGCCTGCATTGAGCATTTTGGGGTATTTTTCTTCTTTTCCATAGGAGGGGGTCTCTGTAATTGTGGATTGCAGCAATTGATCTATGCAGTTAAATGCGTAAAGTGAACTGTATTCAGTTCTTAGCTTATAAAATTACTCATCCTGCATAAGAGCAGACACCATAAGATGTGGTGTCTGTTAGCTACAACTGTTAACTACATACAGCATAACTATATATATATATATATATATATATATATATATATATATATATATATATACAATTTCCGGCTGAGTCACTCCTCTTGTAACTGTGTAAAGTAAGAGAGGTGTGACTGTAGGCTAGTAATTATCCACTAATTCCAATAAAAAGAGGAGAAGGGGCACGTTCTTCAATGCAAAAAGTTTACTGAATATCAATTCTTCATACAAAATGTGAACAAAGCAGCTGCTTTGTTCACATTGGTATAGAGAATAGATATTCAGTAAACTTTTTGCATCGGAGATCATGTTCCTTCTCTTCTTTCTATATATATATATATATATATATATATATATATATATATATATATATATATATATATAAACACTGAGAGAGAGAGACTGAGAGACTGTATGTGTATATATATATATATATATATATATATATATATATGTACTGTATATAAAAATGGGTCCCGACTTTCTCTCAAGAAACGACATTGTCCCCCAGAAGCAGGTTAGTATTATAGAGATTTCTAGATTTTAACTAATGAACTGCGCAAGAATTTGGCAAAGTATTTCACTGGTGTGGGCTAATGTGTAAAATGTGCATAGTTTCCACTTTACATAAAGTCTGGCCCCAACATTCCTACATTAAATGGCCCAAGTTGCTAAACAGTTACATGCGGCAACAGATTACAGGAAAATTATAGCAAATATTGTAAACTCTGAATGAAAGAGCGCCATGTAATTTTACAGATAAATGATAACATTTCCACACTTTCAGAAAATACATAATATATGTTTCCTTTGGTGTATCATAAAATATATTGTTTAACTAAAAAGAGTTATCCTTGTATGCCTTGTTTCAAATTTAAACTGTCTTTACTCTTGCCTTTTGTGAACATTACCTATGTATTAGAACAATAGACTGTTCATTCACTAACCTTTATTAAGAATTCCAGGCATGGTATATTTTACATAGTCGCATTGGCCAAGTTTGGACCATTGTTTGATTATTAAAGGTCCCTGCACAAAAGTCTTTAACAAAATAGCTTTTTATAAGCACGTGAACTTTTTTTGTGGTTAAAATTAATTCTGGATATAGTATTGTCTTACATAGTTGCATTGGTCCACCTTGGTCCAATGTAGCTATGTATAGTATTTACCATACCTGATCAATGCCCCTGAAAGCTGGAAATAACTGGAGTAGCTTGCTTCTGGGTCCCATGTGGAGTGGCCGGATGCATTGTGAATACCAGAGGTCAGGTACCGTTCTGAGGATGCTTTGCAGATTTTGAATGAATGCAAGGTGTTCTAAGATTGGACAAAGGGGATAGCGTGACATCACTACCCTGCCTCATCACCTTGTGCAAAGCATTCTCTGAATAGTCCCTGTACTGAGTGACCAATCTAGCTTGCAGTAAACACCCCCCACTGTAAGGGTTACATTTTCATTGGGTACTGGAACAGACAAGTAGACTTACCCTGTTTTCCACTCTGGTCGGCTCCACCTCTGCCCTCATCTCTCATCGGTGTCATCATATATAATGCTTGACTAATAAACCTGTTTTGTATGTGGTGAATGGAAGCGAGTGACCACATGTTTTTGGATTCCACTGATTTTGGAGACACTCATAATGCCCTAAAAACCTCTAACAGTAGATACTGTAATTCAAACACAAATTGTATAGGGAAGCTCCTGGCAGAACAATGGGAGGGGTTATTATAGCAGGCCTGTTTATCTACACTGTAGAAAGTAAAATGTAATAAAAAATATATTTTCTAGCTCACAAACCTGAATCAAATTTAAACTGTTGCTTGAAATGGACAGTTATAATCTGAAACATTGAACTCGACTAGTGGCTACATTTTAAAATAGATTTTGTAGTTCTGTGGTTTTCAGGTCACTGTGCTTCAAAGCTAAATGGCAGGCAAATATAATATACACATCCCTGCAGTTTTGTATTTAATACATCATTATTATTTTTTTTTAATGCAGCTAGTATATGCAAATACATTTTACTTAAAGAGAGAGAACACTAAATGGACAGAAATCCAAATCCTTTAGTAGGTAAAACAACTTCCTAATATGTATGTCATCTGTGTATTTAGATGTTAGTCTAGTGCAGGGGTGCTCAACCATTTGAAGAGTGAAGGCCACTTAAACAATCTGGTAACTGGTCACGGGCCACAATGTAATGAAATAGTTGAGATGTATTTTTTATTTTGAATAGCATAATGAAGATTAAAAAAAAAAATATCAGGATCACCATGTTAATTGTGCCCATGAAACCTACACCAACAACATTTTCCCAGATGAAATCAACACCCACAACACTAGGCAGCCTAGAAGTTCTGCAGAGGTTCCACATCCCAAAAACACTTAATCAGTGACATCGGCATCAGGGGCTTCATAGCTGCTGGTAATCCAGGACTGATTATTTTTGATAAAAGTCAGACGGTCGACATAGTCTGTGGACAGACATGTTCTATTAACAGTAAAAAAAAACTCCAGCAGCACTAAATGCCCATTCAGTAAGCATGCTGGATGCAGGGCAGCCCAGCATCTCAATAGCATACTGGGCAAGTTCTGGCCAGCGGTCTATTCTCATGGACAAGTAAGTCAGTGGACTGGAAAGCTCTCCATCTCTGTTTCCGCCCCTAGATAATGATCCACTATTTGATGCAGGTGCTCCTGATGGGCCATGGAAGCTGACAGCCCTGGGCTGCGAGTGCTAAAAAAATTGAGAAATGCATTACTTAGGGGGCAGCCTAAGCCACTGCTCCTCTCTTAACCAACAGAAGCCTCAAAACTATGTTTTCCATGACACTGTAACCTACCAGAGTCAGGAAACGAGTTTGATAAACTCCTCTTTGAGGTGTCCTTGAGAGATTTCATCTTCTACACTTTCTGTAGGGACGGGATGAGTTCTGAGGCTTTCCCTGTATAATAGTGGTCAAGGAGGGTTGCCAACCAATAGTGATCCTTTCCCTTTACGCCATGTCTTCTTGGGCCTTTTTGCAGGCTTTGAAACATGAGGGAGCCCATGCACCACAAATTTGGGGAGGCATGAGAAGCAGACTCCTTGTGGTCACTGAGGATTACAATATTTGAAACTGCCTCATCCTCCTCTGTTCTAGGGGTGGAAACCCATCTCTTACTGTTTGACATATGTCTTCCTCTGCTTCAATGCCTCTGAAACTCCCAGAATCCTCATCCTCTTTCTCCTCTTGTGTGTTCTGTGGCATAGGAACAATGGTGTCTGCATAAAGTGGGCCTTGAGAGGAAAGGAAGTCCTCCTCTTCATCCTGCTGTTCTGCCTAAAGTGTCCTGTCCATAATGCCACACAAAGTCTGCTTTAGCAGGAACACAACAGGGATTGTTTCATTGATGCATGCATTGTCATGGCTCACCATCCTTGTGGCCTCCTCAAATGGTAACAGTACAGTGCATGCATTCTTTATGAGCAGCCACTGGCATGTGGTAAAAAGCTGAGCCAGCCTGAGCCTGTCATTGTGCCATACTCACACAAGGTACTTGTTGATGGCCCTCTGCTGCATGTGCAGCCACTGCAGCATTGCCAAAGTCGAGTTCCACCTAGTGGGCATGTCACAAATCAGACAGTTTTCGGGCTGGTGGAATTCCCACTGAATTTTAGCCAACTTTGCACTGGCTAGACTCTTCTGTCCTGCTTTAGTAGATCTTCCTACCCTGGGTACCTATTTAGAAAACACTGCACCATCAAATTGTCAACATTCCTTGTCTTAGGGCGGACAGGAGGTTTGTGCCATTATCACACACCACCATTCCTGGCTCCAGCTGGCATAGTGTGAACCACCTCTGGGCCTGTCCCTGCAGAGCTGCAAGAATCTCTGCTCTGTTGTGGTTCCTGTCCCCTAGACACAACAGCTGAAGTACTGCATGGCACCTCACCTCATTGACTCAGTGATTGGGGGTACTTCAGGTTCATAGGACAATTCAGCAGAGAAGGGCATGCAGGAGGAGGAGAGGGTAGAGCTGACAAATCTTGCATCATCACTAGCTGCATGGAGATGTGGGGGGACAATAAGCTGCAGCATGGAGCCCTGTCCTGCATCCTTCCGAGTTACAGAGTGCCTTCCACGTGATGATAGAAAGCTGAAATGGCCTTAGGTGAAAAGAAATAGCTACTCTGAACCTGCCATTGTGGTAAGACACATTCTGCAAATTCACTGAAGGGGGAAGAATCCACCAGGTGGAAAGGCAGAAGTTGTAGAGCCAGCAGCTTTGATAAGTTTGCATTTAAACACTGGACCTGCACTGTCAAACTATTTTTAAGCACTTCATATGATTGCAATTGTTGACAGCAAGGCCAATTCTTTCATCAAAAGTACCTCTATAGGGTTATGGTGTTAAGGCGCCACTGACACCCAAAGAACAATTTTTCTGCACCTGTTACTTCTATCCAAAGTCTGTGGTAGACACACCAGCATTTATCCAAATCTCTAATCTTGTTCCCAGTGCACTACATTGTGGCCTCTTCATACAGACTGGCTCTGCAAGCCATTGCTTACAAAATAAAGAAAACTTGCAGGGACAATTTATTTTTTTGGACTTTATAAATGCAATTATTGCTGCAGCAGCTTCTATATGAAGTAAAGATGTGCCACTTTACAGGTGGACTAAGGGAACACCCAGGCACTATATTGAAAGGAATATACATCTTCAAAATGGGCACTTTTGATTTTTCACATTCAGATGCCATAGACTATAACAGGGTTCATTATTTGGTTCCGAACTTTTGCGATGTTTGCGATTCGGCCCATCCCTACTGTTTTGCAATTGCTTTAAGAAGGAAGGGATAAATAATTTCCCAGATATGACTCTTACTACTAAACCTGCCTTGAAGCTGTCATTATAATGTGCAGTTTTCATTATGCCCGAATTATTCACTGATTTATATGGCCATTAGTTCATTCATTCTTGGCAAGTTTCTTATGTTAATCATGAGCTGTGTTAAAAATATGAATCATTTCCAACGTATTAGTCTACATTTTTCAACAAACACTTAAATAGGGCACCATAATGTGCTAATTAGGAAAGTGACTGTTCTTGTGTTTATGGATAATGGTAATGATGACTAACTACTCTGTCATTGTAAAGCTGGTGAGACATTTCCCATTTCTCCAGCTTCTCTTGAAACCCGGGATCAATGCAGTCTCAGAACCAGAGCAGCCGCCTGAAATTCTAATCTGTGATAACGGGGCTTCAGGGATCCAGCACTTGGCTGACGTTACACCATATAATAAAAAAAGTGGATATGTCATTTTATATGAACAAGGGGTTTCCTCTCCATTGTCTTGTAAGTGTGTTTAATAAATGCAATAGGCTCTTGGCCTAGACAGAAGGCATTATAAATCTGAGTGTTCAATGAGGTTTTATAGTGCAATGTACTCTAGTTAACTTTTTTACTTAGTAAAGATACATGCAGCAGTGCATTCTCAATGGAGTTTCGTTTTATCTTGGTAAATATACATGCCAGTAAGACATGTGTCTCCAATCTCATTCACCTCACAGCTATTCAGAAAGGTCAGCTGGGTGACTGTTGGCATGATACTGTTTTTCTTTGACTACCTTTCTGAGACCCTACTTCATTATAACATCCAGGGCACCAAGCAGAAGTGGTTTAGTTAATGTAACCATGAAACTGTTTAAACTATTTAAAAAGAAAAAGAAAAAAGATGGTCCTTGTTCAACATAATTTACCAAAGTAGTGCAAAGTGAAATGATTACATTTAGTGTGCTGTAGCTAGGGATGAACATAATTGAGATTGTTAATTTCCTTGAAATGTTACCATATAATGACGCCGATTCACTTTAACCACTTTAGCCCCGGACCATATTGCTGTCCAAAGACCAGAGCACTTTTTGTGATTCGGCACTGCGTCGCTTTAACTGACAATTGCGCGGTCGTGCGACGTGGCTCCCAAACAAAATTGGCGTCCTTTTTTTTCCCACAAATAGAGCTTTCTTTTGGTGGTATTTTATCATCTCTGCGGTTTTTATTTTTTGCGCTATAAACAAAAACAGAGCGACTATTTTGAAAAAAATGCAATATTTTTTACTTTTTTCTGTAATAAATATCCCCAAAAATATATAAAAAAAACGTTTTTTTCCTCAGTTCAGGCCGATACGTATTCTTCTACATATTTTTCGGTAAAAAAATCACAATTAGCGTTTATTGATTGGTTTGCGCAAAAGTTATAGCGTTTACAAAATAGGGGGTAGTTTTATGGCATTTTTATTATTATTATTTTTTTTACTAGTAATGGCGGCGATCAGCATTTTTTTTCGGTACTGCGATATTATGGCGGACACATCGGACACTTTTGACACATTTTTGGGACCATTGGCATTTTTTTAGCGATCAATGCTATAAAAATGCATTGGATTACTATAAAAATGCCATTGGCAGTGAAGGGGTTAACACTAGGGGGCGGGGAAGGGGTTAAGTGTGTTCCTATTTGTGTTCTAACTGTATGGGGGGGGTGGACTTACTAGGGGAAATCACTGATCTTCCGTTCATACATTGTATGAACAGAAGATCAGCGTTTCCCCCGCTGACAGGAACGAAAGCTGTGTGTTTACACACGCAGCTCCTGTTCCCCGCTCTGTAACGAGCGATCGCGTGTGCCCTGCGGCGATCGTGCCCGCCGGGCACACGCACGGGACTCGGGGGCGAGCGGGGGGCGTTTGCGCGGGCCACCGGCGGCGCGCACGCGCCCCCTAGTGGCCGTCGAAAGTGGCGACGTAGAGCTACGGGCTCTCGTGCAGGAGTGCCGACCTGCCGCCGTATAACTGCCTTTAACAATCTCAAGGTATAATAAATCATGCCTGCACTATTTGTGGCCCGATTGGCCGCACGACAACACACAGTACGACAACATCTGTTCTTATTCACATAGGCAAAGAGAGCAATACACAATGAAAAATTAATGTATCTTCCCAAGAGTGACAGGTGTTTGTACAAATCACCACCTGTGCAAATCATTGGCAGGCAGTGACTGTATATTGGTAAGGGCACAACCAGTCATTTGCTGTTGTATAGGGCAGATGTGGGCCCCTATATGCAGATACCATATTTATCAGGGTATAACACGCACAGGTGTATAACACGCACCTTCATTTTGAGAGGGAAGTTTCAGGGGAAAAAACTAACATTTTGAAACAAAGAACTGTGAAGCAAAATAAGGATCACAATCCATCAATGCAGCCTGATCAGTGCCCATCTGCAGCACCACCAGTGCCCATGGGCAGCTTCTCCATTGCCCATTAATGCACCCTCACAATTGAAAATTAATGCAACCTGCACAGTGCCCATTGGCAGCCTCTCCATTGCCCATCTGCAGCCCCGCCATTGCCAATTAATTCAGCCTGCACATTGCCCATCAGCAGCCTATCCATTGTCCATCTGTAGCCTCTCCATTGCCCATCTTCAGCCCCACCATTGCCAATTAATGCAGCCTGCACAGTGCCCATTAGCACCCTCTTAATTACCCATTAATGCAGCCTCACCCTTCAGATTAATGCAGCCTGCTCATCTGCAGCCTCGCCAGTGAAGGATTACACAGTGTCACAATCTCCTGCATATCCAGTGATCAGTCACACATGTGCAATGTGAATGGGGGCTTATTGTCAAAGCTTAATTGAACAAGCTGAACTTAGAATTTGATTGGCTACTGTGCACAGCTGCACCAGTTTCAAGAGTACACCAGTTTTTGTAAATCTCCCCGTCTGTAACACCATGTTTTTTTTTTTTTAAAGAGGAACTGCAGTCTGCTCACATAATTTGTAATAAAAACATATTTGCTATTCTGAAGCTGCCCTCTTACCACTTTGCATATTATTTTATAAATACTGTGATTCTGTACCTGCCAAATATGCTGCAGAAATCTCCCTCCACAGAGTCTGGCTGCAACCATTCTAACTGTGTGCAGCTGAAGATGCTACCTGTTTACATCCTGGATTTACACAGAGGCACACCTCCAGCTCTGCAGCTCTCATTTGCCCTCTCACAAGATTGGGAGAGATAGCTGTACATGATATCATAAGCCTAGGCTTTTTACCAGACAAGAAACAGGAAGTGGGCTGTATACAGTATTTACTGGCAGAAAAAATATATATATTACCATCCAAAGTTAAAACAACAAGGGCAGAAGATTTAATAGATGAAAAGTTGAAAAAAATTACTGAAGGTCCGCTTTAATTCCTGAGTTATTACAATAGAAAATACAGTTGTACAGTGTGATAATGTTATACTTTAAAATTTCATAATATGAGGATTTACACTAAAATACAAATTAGCTGGTTTTATTTAACTATTGGAACTAGTGGTAAACCAAAGATGCTTGGCCACAAGCAGAAATGAACCCCATGCAGGATCAACTTTCTATTTAAAGATCAGCATACTTTACTTTATTCTATGTAACTTCCGGTCTCTCCTTCCCGTATGAAAGAACTAAAGGCAAAACATTTTGTAATTTTGCATAGCGTAAGAGAGGGTTTTAACCTCTGTCACTTCCTATCCTACAGCCACAACAGGAAATAAGAAGAATCCCCATGTATCCCCATTGGAAGATTCCCCTCCCTGATTCCGTTCTTGTGACCGCTCAAAATTTGGGATTTTCTTTCACTTTGGGTTAGAACAATTATGAGTATAAGATGGTGAATCTCATTAGGGGCACAGACAGCAATAAAAATGTACTAGGTGCTCTAACCCCTCTTCACTCTTCAGAACGAGGCAAGCATGAATCTAACTGGTGGACTGGAAGAAACTTGTGAGAATTAAAAATTTTTTTTTTTACCAAAAGCAGCAAGGCAGGAGAGCATTTGACCGGGAATCCTGGCTGTGTGTATGCTTCCTAGCAGTTTTCCCATCAGAAAAACAGCCGGGAATCCTGACAAGAAAATAGAGAACACTGCTCTTTTTTTTCTCGCGGGGTTTCCCGGCAGAGTGTTTCCTGCCAAGAAAACCGGTTGTCTGTATGCTTACCTGTCCAAAGGTAAACATGTGCATGCTTGATAAGCCTTTGACACATGCGCGGTAGCATACAAGGCATAGTGTGGGGTGTAGTAATATGGCACCGACAGCATCAAATGTGACAAACGCCGGCTCGCCATAGTCGATGATGTCACCGCATTCTTGCCATTCAAAAGAACGGCGGTTCTTTTGAATGGCCTTCTGTATGCATAGCTTTGCAAGAAAAGCTTGTCAGGAAAACCATAGTTTTTTTCCTGACAGGATTCCCGGCCGTGTGTACAAGGCTTTACTGTGTGGGAGAGATAGAAATAAACCATGATATGGTGCAGTATAGACATATGTAGACAAAAACATGTATATGCTGGGCGAACTGCCAGTATTCCCTGTGTGCATCTCAATACGTATGTGTTTTTTTCTTGCACTGGATTGGCTTGATAAATCAAAAGACCTGCATTTTTGTATCCGCTTTTTAAATCCACTAAACAAGCGAAATTATCCCTAACATTCTCCATACCGGCTTTTGAAAAACACTTGCAGCTGAGAGTAAATTCATAATCTATACATGAGTACTCTATTTTATTGCTTGTTATTACACAGTAATTAGGATGTTTAACTTAACATAATGCGTATAATGTATATAAATAGCTTATGCAATAATGAATAGTTTAACATGAGATCTGCATTCTGTCTTTATGAGAACACCTACTCCTTAACCACATGCCGACCAGTGCACGATGATATACGTCAGGACATTGGCTCAGCTGGGCAAAAGGGCGTACAGGTACGTCCCCTTTAAATTGAGGCATAGTGGGCGTGTGGGACCCAAGGACTTGATGTCCGCCCCCTAGGCCGCGTACACACAATCGGTCCAAACCGATGAAAACAGCCCAAAGTTCAGTTTCATCGGTCAAAACCGACCGTGTGTACGGCCCATCGGTCTTTAGTCCTTCGGACCAAAATTTTAAAACTTGCATTAAAATCGACCCGATGGCCTGCTGACCGATCGGTCCAAACCGATGGTTAGTACACAAAAGCATCGGTTCAAAACCCGCGCATGCTCAGAATCAAGTCGACGCATGCTTGGAAGCATTGAACTTAGTTTTTTTCAGCACGTCGTTGTGTTTTACGTCACCGCGTTCTGACACGATCAGTTTTTGAACTGTTGGTGTGTACGCACATCAGAACATCAGGCCACTTCAGTGGTGACCTGATGAAAACGGTCTGTCGGACCAGTCTAAAATCTAAAATCGCTGCCATTACCAATAAAAAAATAATAATAAAAAAATGCCATAAATCTATCCCCTATTTTGTAGATGCTATAACTTTTGCGCAAACCAATCAATATTCGCTTATTGCTGATTTTTTTTTTTACCAAAAATATGTAGAAGAATACATAAACTGAGGAAATTTTTTTATATATATTTTTTGGGGGATATTTATTATATGGAAAAAATGTGTATAGTTTGCGCCACAGGAAAACAATAATATTTCTCCCGACTAAAGGGTAGAATTAAATACAATTAAACCTAAATACATTAAATATACCAGTTTAAGAGCTGCCACCTAAAAATTTTCAGTGTGTGAAAATACAAATAGAAATCAAAAGTGAAGGGGCGCTGGATAACACAACATCAAATTATGTCTATATGAATATACATAAAAAATGTGCAATCTTTAGAAAAACATATATTGGTGATATAGTGTCCATATGGTGAAATAAACCATAAAAAATAATGAATAGTGTATAAGTCCAAATAGTGCTAAATGATAAGCACCCAAAGATTCTCAAATCAAACAAACACGTGAATATTGCAGTTCTTGAACCTCCACCATAAATTTGCACCCGGTGAGATCAATAGAAATGGCTCCTTACCAATACTAGTAGACTCTTTTAATTAAAAAAGAAGTCATAAACCGCTTGTGTCATAAGGATGACTCAGAGTAATCCAGATAAGCACGTTCAGATGGTCCAACATTCATATAAGTAGAAACAAAAGAGCAATCATAGTGAAGTACTGTTTATTAAAATAATTTTAAAAAGTAACATGCCAAATGGCTGCTTACTCGGAATTGTGCCCTGATCCCGGCACTGAGGCTTTATGGCGTTTTTCGATATCCAATCGAATCCTGCAGATTGCGATATGGTACGGTGCTCCGTCGCGCTGGTGGTCTCACTAGCCGGCGTACGTTATACCATCGAATTGCCGTTAACTTCGGAGATAGGTCGAAAATCCGTCGCACTGCTGTTTCGATAGTCGGCGTGCGTTCCACCGTCGGAAACCAACGGACCCGGAAATCGGAAGTGGTAGGGAAAGCGTGACTGGTTAGCGCCTCGACGTACGTTTCGTTGGTTTACGTCATCAGGAAGCGTAACCAGTCACGCTAAGGTAACATTCCTTACAGGGTTTCATAGAGAATATAAAAGTGTGGAAAAAGTCATTAAACAATTTTGGCCAATACTATTGAAAGATAATGATTTGGCTACAGTACTACCAGCCAAACCAAAATTTATTTACACCAAAGCCCCTGGTTTGAGAAATATGGTAGCACATAATGTTCCAGACCCCCCAGAAAAACCTCTTACCTTTCTGGATACCCCCGGTTTCTATTATTGCACCAGGTGTAGATCTTGTAAAATATCAAAAAGACAGGGCAAGAAAAAACTTCAGTTTAAATGCAATGTCACACAGCAAGAATTTAAAATCAAACCACTTATCACCTGTCATTCCAGATTTGTGACATACGTCATCGAGTGCCCTTGCCACTTGCAGTATGTAGGGCGCACCACTAGAGAACTAAAAGTGCGTATAAATGAACATGTGGCAAACATCATAAATGGTTATCCTAACCATAGTGTTTCAAAACATTTTGATCTTTGTCATAACAAAGACCCTCGACAAATGACGTTCTATGGGATAGACAAAGTGACAAGTCACTGGCGAGGTTCAGATCTCACTAAGGCGGTATCCCAAAATGAGACATTATGGATACATCGCCTTCGTGTCATGCAACCTCAAGGCTTGAATGTAGAACTAGACCTCAACTGTTTTTTGAGTAACAAGTAAAAAGATCATCCCTATGTAAAAGTTGGGGAGTAAAGTTCTTTCCAACTATCAGTACCAACTATCAAGTTTTAGTACAGTTAGTACACCTGATTGGTAACAATGGGTATTGTAGGAGTAGCCGCACTACATAATATACATTGAGTCATTAATAGTAATGCTGGTTTCTCATAGGGGTACTCCAATTTGTTCTAATTTGTTATTATATTTTTTATGTTTAAAAATAATTTTTATTATTATTTTTACTATTTGTAATGTAATTTTAATTGCTAATTCAAAATTAATGTTGTAGAGCAACATCAATTCAGTTTAAATATACTGCCAGTTATTGGCATTGTGTCATGTATTATACACCATAGAGTAACAATGTTGCATGTATGTAACATTGGATATATGTATCAGTATTACCAATTGGATTGTATAGCAGGTGTTGTTGATATATACAATTGTATGGTATATGATAACGGGACCGAGGCTTTTTCGATAAAGGTTTTTACATAGGCTTTTTTCCGATTGGCTGGTCCTCCTATCAATCACAATAGACCTTTGGGTTAAATTCGACACCATAGCGTGACTGGTTACGCTTCCTGATGACGTAAACCAACGAAACGTACGTCGAGGCGCTAACCAGTCACGCTTTCCCTACCACTTCCGATTTCCGGGTCCGTTGGTTTCCGACGGTGGAACGCACGCCGACTATCGAAACAGCAGTGCGACGGATTTTCGACCTATCTCCGAAGTTAACGGCAATTCGATGGTATAACGTACGCCGGCTAGTGAGACCACCAGCGCGACGGAGCACCGTACCATATCGCAATCTGCAGGATTCGATTGGATATCGAAAAACGCCATAAAGCCTCAGTGCCGGGATCAGGGCACAATTCCGAGTAAGCAGCCATTTGGCATGTTACTTTTTAAAATTATTTTAATAAACAGTACTTCACTATGATTGCTCTTTTGTTTCTACTTATATGAATGTTGGACCATCTGAACGTGCTTATCTGGATTACTCTGAGTCATCCTTATGACACAAGCGGTTTATGACTTCTTTTTTAATTAAAAGAGTCTACTAGTATTGGTAAGGAGCCATTTCTATTGATCTCACCGGGTGCAAATTTATGGTGGAGGTTCAAGAACTGCAATATTCACGTGTTTGTTTGATTTGAGAATCTTTGGGTGCTTATCATTTAGCACTATTTGGACTTATACACTATTCATTATTTTTTATGGTTTATTTCACCATATGGACACTATATCACCAATATATGTTTTTCTAAAGATTGCACATTTTTTATGTATATTCATATAGACATAATTTGATGTTGTGTTATCCAGCGCCCCTTCACTTTTGATTTCTATTTGTATTTTCACACACTGAAAATTTTTAGGTGGCAGCTCTTAAACTGGTATATTTAATGTATTTAGGTTTAATTGTATTTAATTCTACCCTTTAGTCGGGAGAAATATTATTGTTTTCCTGTGGCGCAAACTATACACATTTTTTCCACATAATTTAACTAATAATTTTTTAGTTTGGTGTATTGCAGACATGGATGTTTTTAATTTTATGCAAGGTCGTGAGATCAATGTAGAAGAAATATTTCTGCAACAACCCACTCCTAATTTAGATTTGGAGAGAGGTTTCAAAAAATTACAATTTGATTTAGAAAAACAAATTCGTCTGTGGTGGGACATTGCATCATTTGAGATGTATATCTCAAAAAATCTCACACCACGTAGGTTGAGATGGGATGTACACCCGGGCGATGGGATTGAGGACCTCACACAGACAGATGAATGGTTCCAATTCTTTAACGCTTGTGAACAGAAGTTATTACAACTAATGATTCGAAGGCGCAGGTCCAAAAATGTACTTTTGGAGGCCAATATAGCGGATCTCAGAGAGCAAATGAGACCGCATATGGGCTCCCAGGAGTTCTCAGACAGATCCCAAACCTTACAGGTACATCTGTCTAAGTATGATGGTGAAATCAAACAAAAGAAACTGAAAAAATACCAGAGAGACATCATAGATTATGATGAACATAAGGTATACAAATGGCAGTCAGATTTAGATTCAACACAACCAAAACCAATAACTGGAGAGATAGGACAAGAAGTGCGGACAGGGACTACCCAAGGTATGGATAAATCCAATAAAAACACCAGTACCCCTAAAAAACATCCGAAAGGCCCCAACAAAACTAAAGGCCCATACCCAATGGTAGATAGGAACCGACCACCTATTAACCAGACCCCACAGTACCCACAAACCCATAACATGTACCCCCCATATGGTGCACCTACTTACAATAGGTATGCCCCATTAGATGACAGAGGGGGAGAGGATAATTACTATTATTATAATCAGGGCCCTAGCCAGTACGCACCCAGACCCCCACGGGGACATAGAGGTAACCACAGAGGGCGAGCCTCATATTACCAAAACAACCAACCGCGGGGAGGGGGGGAATGGAGAGGCTGGAAAGAGCCATACAAAATCGCCAGTCCCGTCCCCCACCAGCTTGGAAAAAATATAGAAAAAGAGGTAAGAGAGGGAGAACCCGAAAGAAAAAGACCACGAGACGATTAAATGAGGGGATCTATAACCTAGCGGGAATTGACTTTACCAATGCAGAATTGGAAGTTCTCTCAAAGGGTATGAAATTCGCACCAGATAAACACATGGATAAATTTGAGGTATTTATCGATGTGGAGAAATTTGTTAGAAAGTTGAATATTAAAAAACATTTTGCTCAACAAATTATGAATACCACCCAGGTTGACACCACGGGGTATCAACATACTAATTTAAAAAATAATTCCACCTTTAATCCCAAAAAAGGCACACACCATCACATACAAGTATTCAGGAATATGGTGCAGGAAGAAATTAGATCTTTAGATACCAAAAATTCCAAACCCAATAGACTGTTGAGGGAAGGTATTACAAAATTAGAGAAGAACAAAAACATAGTGGTGCGCACTGCAGACAAAGGGGGGGGTGTGGTAGTACTCACGAAAGAAAATTACTACAAGGAAGTTCAGCGGCTGCTGGATGACACCAACACCTACACGCCATTATTAAGTGACCCAGTATGTAGATTAAAAGCGCAACTAAAAACTTGGGTTGACGAAGGAGTCTCAAAAACTATTCTTACCCCACAAGAAGCACTATATTTAGTGCCCGAGGTACCACGTACTCCGGTACTGTACATCGCGCCAAAAATACATAAAAGCAATACCAACCCTCCAGGCCGACCTATTGTTAGTGGGATCGGGTCACTTTACTCCAGATTGGGTGAATACCTCGATCAATATTTGCAACCACTAGTACAAAAAGGCCAATCGTATTTGAAGGACAGCACCCAGCTGATAAATGCACTAGCCACAATACGGGTAACCACGGATACATGGTTAGTAACAGTGGATGTGGAATCCCTGTATACAAACATAAAGCAGTCTGATGCTATTATAGCAGTCACCGAATCTTTAGAAACAGGTACTGACCTTCAAACGATTCAAATTCAGTTCATTATACAGGGCTTGAAACAGGCCATGGGTAATAATTAATTTTGGGCGCAGAATAAGTATTATAATCAAACAAAAGGAGTCGCCATGGGCGCTAGATACGCGCCGAGTGTAGCCAATTTGGTTCTTAATAGGTGGGAAAGGGAAACAATATACAAAGAAGAAAACAAAGCTCTCCTGTACTATAAACGCTATATCGACGATATCATACTGTTTTGGGAGGGGAATTTACCCTCATTGGAGAACTTCATAATGGCAATGAACAGCAACCAATATGAGCTAAAATTTACAGCAGAATTCAACTTATCTACTATTAACTATCTGGATTTAACGCTAACAAAAAGAGGTAATTCAATCAGTACCAAAACCTACTTCAAACCGACAGACCGGAATGGGTATGTTGCACTTTCTAGCTGCCACCATCCAAAATGGCTGGGGGGTGTCCCCAAAAGCCAATTAATGCGCATACGTCGGAACTGTGACCAGATCACTGATTTTGACGTACAGGCAAATATGCTGGTAGACAAATTTGTAGAAAAGGGGTATAATGCCCAAAGCCTTGAAACTACGAAAAAAGAAGTATTGACAATGGAAAGGTCAGTTCTGTTAGCTCCAAAAACTAAGGCTCCTTTTCATGGAGAGGTAACATTCCTTACAGGGTTTCATAGAGAATATAAAAGTGTGGAAAAAGTCATTAAACAATTTTGGCCAATACTATTGAAAGATAATGATTTGGCTACAGTACTACCAGCCAAACCAAAATTTATTTACACCAAAGCCCCTGGTTTGAGAAATATGGTAGCACATAATGTTCCAGACCCCCCAGAAAAACCTCTTACCTTTCTGGATACCCCCGGTTTCTATTATTGCACCAGGTGTAGATCTTGTAAAATATCAAAAAGACAGGGCAAGAAAAAACTTCAGTTTAAATGCAATGTCACACAGCAAGAATTTAAAATCAAACCACTTATCACCTGTCATTCCAGATTTGTGACATACGTCATCGAGTGCCCTTGCCACTTGCAGTATGTAGGGCGCACCACTAGAGAACTAAAAGTGCGTATAAATGAACATGTGGCAAACATCATAAATGGTTATCCTAACCATAGTGTTTCAAAACATTTTGATCTTTGTCATAACAAAGACCCTCGACAAATGACGTTCTATGGGATAGATAAAGTGACAAGTCACTGGCGAGGTTCAGATCTCACTAAGGCGGTATCCCAAAATGAGACATTATGGATACATCGCCTTCGTGTCATGCAACCTCAAGGCTTGAATGTAGAACTAGACCTCAACTGTTTTTTGAGTAACAAGTAAAAAGATCATCCCTATGTAAAAGTTGGGGAGTAAAGTTCTTTCCAACTATCAGTACCAACTATCAAGTTTTAGTACAGTTAGTACACCTGATTGGTAACAATGGGTATTGTAGGAGTAGCCGCACTACATAATATACATTGAGTCATTAATAGTAATGCTGGTTTCTCATAGGGGTACTCCAATTTGTTCTAATTTGTTATTATATTTTTTATGTTTAAAAATAATTTTTATTATTATTTTTACTATTTGTAATGTAATTTTAATTGCTAATTCAAAATTAATGTTGTAGAGCAACATCAATTCAGTTTAAATATACTGCCAGTTATTGGCATTGTGTCATGTATTATACACCATAGAGTAACAATGTTGCATGTATGTAACATTGGATATATGTATCAGTATTACCAATTGGATTGTATAGCAGGTGTTGTTGATATATACAATTGTATGGTATATGATAACGGGACCGAGGCTTTTTCGATAAAGGTTTTTACATAGGCTTTTTTCCGATTGGCTGGTCCTCCTATCAATCACAATAGACCTTTGGGTTAAATTCGACACCATAGCGTGACTGGTTACGCTTCCTGATGACGTAAACCAACGAAACGTACGTCGAGGCGCTAACCAGTCACGCTTTCCCTACCACTTCCGATTTCCGGGTCCGTTGGTTTCCGACGGTGGAACGCACGCCGACTATCGAAACAGCAGTGCGACGGATTTTCGACCTATCTCCGAAGTTAACGGCAATTCGATGGTATAACGTACGCCGGCTAGTGAGACCACCAGCGCGACGGAGCACCGTACCATATCGCAATCTGCAGGATTCGATTGGATATCGAAAAACGCCATAAAGCCTCAGTGCCGGGATCAGGGCACAATTCCGAGTAAGCAGCCATTTGGCATGTTACTTTTTAAAATTATTTTAATAAACAGTACTTCACTATGATTGCTCTTTTGTTTCTACTTATATGAATGTTGGACCATCTGAACGTGCTTATCTGGATTACTCTGAGTCATCCTTATGACACAAGCGGTTTATGACTTCTTTTTTAATTAAAAGAGTCTACTAGTATTGGTAAGGAGCCATTTCTATTGATCTCACCGGGTGCAAATTTATGGTGGAGGTTCAAGAACTGCAATATTCACGTGTTTGTTTGATTTGAGAATCTTTGGGTGCTTATCATTTAGCACTATTTGGACTTATACACTATTCATTATTTTTTATGGTTTATTTCACCATATGGACACTATATCACCAATATATGTTTTTCTAAAGATTGCACATTTTTTATGTATATTCATATAGACATAATTTGATGTTGTGTTATCCAGCGCCCCTTCACTTTTGATTGATATTTATTATAGCAAAAAGTAAAAAATATTGTTTTTTTTTTTAAATCTTGCATTTTTTTTTGCGCAAAAAATAAAAACCACAGAGATGATCAAATACCACCAAAAGAAAGCTCTACTTGTGGGAAAAAAAAGGACGTCAATTTTGTTTTGGGTGCAACGTCGTATGACCAAACAATTATCAGTTAAAGCGAAGCAGTGCCGAATCGCAAAAAAGTGTTCTGGTCAGGAAGGGGGTAAATTCTTTCAGGGACTGAAGTGGCTAAAATAATAATGTATCTGTACAAATTAGGACATCTGAAAACATTATTTTGAATTGACCTATTATTAAATTAAAGTAGAAAGTATAAATCTAATGTTAAAAGTGAAGAGTGTGTTTGTTTATTATTTTATTCATATTTACATAGCCTGAACCGCCTCTGTAACATCAGAGCAGACTTCAGCACAATCTCTGCTGAAAACGGGTCACGGGAGTGCAAAGCGAACTGCAATCTTGTGATCCACAAGCTTTGGCTGTACTTCTCCTTTCTCCTTTAAATTAAAGTAGAAAGAAAATCCCTGTAAGTGTTTGTTTTATTTTGTTTTGCCATCTGTGACATTGCTAAGACTTGTCTCTTAACCAAAACAGGAAGTGAGAGGTAATCATTCCAAAGTTAGGGAATCCCTGGTTGTCACCAGGGTCACTAAAACTAGTGTCTGCATTGAAAAATGTCCCCTCTATTACTGTTCTGATGACAACCTAGTATTTGGGATATTTGTTTAATTTCACTCTCAATGATAACTGTATACAGGAAATAGGGAGGGGAAATCTTCCAAACGGAGGCACAGACAGCAGTTGTTCTGCCTCTCCAGTCTAAGCACTTAAAGTGATTGTAAAGTCTTGTTTTTTTTTGTTTTTGTTTTTAATAACAAACATGTTATACTTACCTACTATGAGCAATATATTTGCACATGGCAGCCTGGATCCTCCTCCCCTTCTTGGGTCTCTCTTTGTTGCTCCTTGCCCCTTCCTCCTGTCAAGTGCCCCCACTGCAAGCAGCTTGCTATGGGGGCACCCAAGACGAGCTGTAGCTCCATGTGTCCATTCAGACACAGAGCTGCCAATCAGGCCTGCCCCCTCTCTCTCTCCTGATTGGCTAACTGACTTTGATTGACAGCTGCAGGAGCCAATGGTGCCATGACTGTGTATTAGCCAATCAGAAGGGAGAGTCTCGGATGGCCGAGGGACTCATGGACATTGCTGGAGAGAGATGGGGCTCAGCTAAGTACAGTACCTTGAAAATGTTGCAACAAAAAACTTAAATGTATTTTATTGGGATGTTTTGTGATAGACCAAAACAAAGTGGCACATAATTGTAAAATGAAAGGAAAATTATAAATGTTTTTCAAACTTTTTTACAAATAAATATCTGAAAAGTGTGGCATGTATTTGTATTTAGTCCCCTTTCGTTTGATACCCCTAACTAAAAATCTAGTCCACTTGTGTGTAATTCAGTCTCAGTATAAATACAGCTGTTCTGTGAGGCCCTCCAAGGATTGTTAGAGAACCAGCAACAATTCTAGCACTAGATCTTCTCTGTAAATCTAAACTGGTAACCTGTAAAAAAATCAAACCGTTGTCTATGGAGATTTTTAAGTACCGAAGTTTGGCACCATTCCATGAGTGTGAGCAATTTTAAAGCGTGACATGTTTTGTATCTATTTACTCTGTGTAACATAATCTCGGGACAGAAACAGCATTGCTTAAGATATGGGACGACGTTCTCGAGGCCGCAGACGAAGGAGAATCTTCTCTTCTGGTTCTGCTGGACCTAAGCGCAGCCTTTGATACAGTAGATCACAAGCTGTTATTGACTCGACTGGCCAAAATAGCCAAAGTCGCAGAAAGCGATCTATCTTGGTTCTCCTCTTTTTTGGAAAACCGATCGCAAATAGTGAAGCTAGGACCCTTCACTTCTGAACAATGCACATTATCGTGCGGGGTCCCTCAAGGATCTCCCCTATCACCAATGTTATTCAACATCTATGTGCGTCCTCTTTTCGAAATCATCAGCAGCCAAAAACTGCTCTATCATTCATATGCAGACGACACGCAACTGTACTTCCACATTTGCAATAAAAAGGATCACCACCTCAATCTAGAGACTTGTCTCTCTTTGATAGAGGACTGGATGACCAAGAGTTATCTCAAACTCAACGGAGCGAAAACAGAACTTCTTCTGTTTCACGCCAAGCGTAGGAATCAATCGGCAACAACCTGGATCCCCCCGCCCATTCTGGGCAAAATCATCACCCCTAGCGCCAAAGTCAAAAGTCTTGGGGTCATCTTTGACTCCGACATGACAATGAACGCACAAATAGGGTCAGTAGTCAGCGGATCTCACCATCTGCTGTGCCTACTACGCAGACTCACGCCTTTTATTCCCAAGAAAGACATAGTGGTCGTGGTGGGAGCGATTGTAAACTCCAGACTGGACTATGCAAATGCCCTTTACTTTGGACTCCCCAAGTACCAAATCGCTCGTCTTCAAGTCGTTCAAAATACGGCCGCCAGACTTGTGACTGGGAAAAAACCCTGGGAATCAATCTCACCTTCACTGAGATCCCTTCACTGGCTACCAGTTAAAGACAGAATCACCTTTAAAGATCTCTGTCTAACGCATAGATGTATCCATGGGAATGCTCCCCATTATCTATGCGAAAAATTAAAAGTTCACAATCCCAATCGTATTCTACGATCCACCAATCAAAATCGGCTTCAGATACCGAAAGCCAGATACAAGTCCAAAGGAGACAGGAGATTCGCTGTCCAAGGTCCCAGACTATGGAATGCCTTACCAGCCAGCATTCGGCTGGAGGAGAACTACTTAGTCTTCAGGAGAAAGGTTAAGACTCATCTCTTTTGATCTCAAAGGAGACAGGAACAACAAGCGCCCAGAGGCGATTGAGTTCGCATGTGCTGCGCTATATACGTTTTTCATTCATTCATTCATTCATTCATATTTTCGAAATAATTGGGCTAACTTTACTGTTTTGTTATTTTTTTAATTCATGAAAAAAATTATTCCGAAAAAAAGGCATTTGAAAAATTATTGAGCAAATACCGTGCAAGATAAAACGTTGCAATGACCATCGTTTTATTCCCTAGGGTGTCTGCTAAAAAAACATATATAATGTTTGGGGTTCTGCGTAATTTTATAGCAAAAGAATGATGATTTGTACATGTAGGAGAGAAGTGCCAGAATAGGCCCGGTATTGAGGTGTGTATAAAAGCCCGGTATTGAAGTGGTTAAAGCAGGGTTAGGTTTTAAGAAAATATCCCAAGCTTTAAACATCTCACAAAGCACTATTCAATCCATCAGACAAAAAATGAAAGTGTATGGCAAACCTACCAAGACATAGCCGTCCACTTAAACAAAGCAGCCTGGGAAATGAGAGCATTAATCAGAGAAGAAACTTGATTTTACCCAAAATGCACATTCCCTGGGCAGTCCATGTCAGGTATGAAGATTTGCAATATTATTGGAAGATAACAATTTTAATAATTTGGACATGAAATATGAAAAAAGCATATCCCTCTATAGTGTGTACTAACTATCATTTCTCTCTGCTGCTTTGATCTTCTGCTATTAGCATGAATCACTTCTGACAAGTTTTCCTGACACAGAGATAAAAAAGGTGATAGGGGAGCGACCTCCAGCAGATTGGCATCCTCAGCTCTGTTTTCGTGAGTTGTGTGAAGTGGAGGTGTTATCTCTTCCTTCCAATAAGCTCTTAAAGCTCTGCTCATTGAGCTCTACCGAGTATAACTTCAGCTCTCTGCCCCCCTTTTTCTGAACTCTCAGACAAGCTGTATAATTTCAGCACTTTGAATGTGTGTAGAGAGGAGAATCTTGCAGATAAACAGGAACATCATATATAGGAGGATTTGTTTCATCTTTGTGTATCACCTGAAGCCTGTCACTTTGCTCGGTTTATGTAAGGATTAACAACCACTTTAAGGGTTAGTAGTTTACCTACATGTGCATTATCTGCTTGAAATTAGCTGAAAATGGGATTTCATATGCACATTTCTAGTACAGTAACACATTTTTGGCTGATGATGTACTTTAAAATGACAGTACGGTAGTCTGTCCAAAAACCCTGTTTTTATTTGCTATCACTTTGTATTTATTTATCAGCATATAAACAGAACACGGCTTGGAATACATTGTTTAGTTACTTTTTGGATTGTTTGGATCTCCCAGTAATATAATCTCATACTTCTCTTAACATCCCTTTGAACTTGAACACCCTCTTAAGCCTCTAAATAAAATACAATTTAATTGTCTGCACTTTAATGTAGCATCTGTTTTATGTAGCCAGGACATAAAAAGCAGCAAATGGGGTAAAAGGGTTTGAGAAATGCACATGCCATCCAGCTGTTTTACAGAAAAACAAGAGGTGTAGTTAAGATTATATAGCGATCAAGCAGATGCTTTAGTTAAAGGGACTTAGCAGGGAACACAGATAATCCATAAGTAAATATACAATTTCCAAAATTCCGTAAACACAAATCTATGTTTTAAAACATCACATTTGGTAATGAATTGATGAAAGTAATCAAACAGAACTATTTTTCAACGTTTCATTTCCTGACTACTTGAGGTCCACTTGTTTTTACTGCATATGGAGAAAAGCCTCTCTTTCCTTTTAATCAGTTGTAATGTGAGGCTACTCGTTCTTCCTTGGAAAATACGTGTGCCTGGCAGAAATACTGTTCATTATTGTTAGTTATGAAGAACCAGTACTAGTTTAGGCTTCATAATCTCTGCTGTTCTTCACCTATTAGTATCTACCACTCGATGATGCTTCTTGTACTTGGGTGCCCCAGGAACTTGTGGGGAATTATAGATAGCACTGTGTTTAGTGAGTGAATCATCAATCTAGAGTATGGTCAGGACAGACAAAAATACTGGGGTTGATTTACTAAAACTGGAGAGTGCAAAATGTGGTATTACATAGAAGCCAGCTTCCACTTTTTTTTTTGGTCAAAGCTTTTTTTTTAACAAGTTTTTTAACAAAGTTTTTTTTTGAACAAGCTGAACTTGGCTACCATGCAGAGCTGCACCAAATTTTGCACTCTCCAGTTTTAGTAAATCAACCCCACTGTATCAAGCCAGAGGCTTGTCATAACCTAACCAGGTCAGAACAAGTCAGACTTGGATGGTGTCAAAGGACGATACAGCAGTTTATTCATGAGTATAGATAGAGGTGGCTGTAGAGTTTACCAGAGCTAGAAATCAAAGCGTGAAAAGCAAACACATGGTCAGGAGTCACATGGCAGGCAGAGTACAAAGGAGGCCACTATAAATGAGGTCAACAACAAAGGTCAATATGAGTGTTGCAAGGAAGCCTTACTTGTGCGCTGACAAACTCTCTGATGGGCAACCTGAGTGGGATGAGTTGTTCTTAAAACAGAGCTTAGACAATAAAATAATGTGGGAGAACTTTGCTATGCCACGCCAGGTGATCTGAGAGCATAAAAGAAACATTGCATGAAACACAACAGAGAAAACCAGCATCCAGTGCCTGAGACATTTTATGTTGGACTACTTTTTTCTTCTATTCATATAGACATTATAAGAAAGCCTGACACGTTAATGGTTAAAATATTTTGACATTTTAACTAAAAGAGGTACATTTTTCACCAATGCTCTGTGCCAGCAATGCCTGTTTTGCACTGGAGCCCACTTAACTTTTCATTCTCTCTGGTCCAAACACCTTTGATAGCCAGCTAAGCCATCTTGGTTTCTTCACTTCGGAAATGCTCCTAGGACTTAAGATTAATGCCTTGTACACATGATCAGAATTTCCGATGGAAAAAGTCAGACAAAATGTTTTCATCGGATATTCCGACCATGTGTGTGCCCCATCTGACTTTTTTCCATCGGAATTTAGAAAGAGAACATGTTCAGACAGAAAAAAATTCTATTAGAAATTCCGTTTGTCTGTAGGAAACTCCGACTGAGTGCTCAGAATGGTCAGAATCAAGTTGACGCATGCTCAGAAGCATTAAACTTCATTTTTCTCGGCTCGTTGTAGTGTTGTACATCACCACGTTCTTCACGGTCAGAATTTTCATGTGACAGTGGGGGTGATTTACTATTGAAGCTGCGCCGGTTCATGCCTTAATACGTGCGCTGGATGAAGCCTTAATTAGGCGCATGAAGCGGCCGCAGCAGCAGCGCGATGCAATTGATAAGTAAAGCCGCCGCTGAACTCCCTGTATAAGTCTATGGGGGAAATCGTAATTGTGAATTTTAAAGGCTAATCTGCAAGTTTTGTCCTAAAAAGTGTTTGGGGACCTCGGTCCTGCCCCAGGGGACATGTACCAATGCTTTTTTTATTTTTTAAAACGGCCGTTTTTTCGGGAGCAGTGATTTTACTAATGCTAAAAGTGCAACAATAAAAGTGTAATTTTTCTTTAAATTTCGTACTATGGGGGGCTCTAATGTCAGCATGTGAAAAAGTGCATGTTTCCCGTGGTTAGAACTGTCTCTGCACAAAATGACATTTTTCAAAGCAAAAAAGCCATTTAAAACTGACTCGCGGCAATAATGAATTGTTGGCTCCTGGCAATTGCAGGAGATTTCATTCATTAAAAAAATGAAAAAAAAAAGCGTGGGGGTCCCCCCAAATTTAATAACCAGACCCTTTAGGTCTGGTATGGATATTAAGGGGAACCCCGCCGTCAATTTAAAAAAAAAATGACGTGGGGTTCCCCCCAAATATCCATAACCAGACCTTTCAGGTCTGGTGTGGAATTTAAGGGGAACTCCACCCCAAATTTAAAAAAAAAATGCCGTGGAGTCCCCCCTAAAATCCACACCAGACCCCTTATCCGAGCACGTTGACCTGGCCAGCCGCAGAAAAGAGGGGGGGACAGAGCGCCCCCCTCTCCTGAACCGCACCAGGCCACATGCCCTCAACATTGGGAGGGTGTTTTGGGGTACCCCCCAAAACACCTTGTCCCCATGTTGATGAGGACAAGGGTCTCTTCCCCACAACCCTTGCCCGGTGGTTGTGGGGGTCTGCGGGCAGGAGGCTTATCAAAATCTGGAAGACCCCTTTAACAAAGGGGCCCCCCAGATCCCGCCCCCCCCCCCTGTGTGAAATGGTAATGGGGTACATTGTACCTCTACCATTTCACCAAAAAAAAATGTAAAGGGTTAAAAACGACAAGAGACGGTTTTTGACAAGTCCTTTATTATCTTCTTTCTTCTTCTTTTCTTCTTTCCTTCGGGTTTCTTCCTCCATCTTCTTCTTCCTCTGCTTCTGTCTTGGGTCTTCTATTCCCGCATCTTGACCGACGTGTTCTTCCATCTTCTTCTCCTTCCGCTGTCCTTCTCGTCCACATCTTCTTCTGGTTCTTCTTCGCCGGAGCCGCCGCTTCCAATTGAAATCCCCGCTGTCTGCCGGACCACGCCCCCCCCTCTGACGCCACTGGCAAGCTCTTAGGAGTGTGCTGCAAGTGTGTCAGAGGGCGGGCAATTTAATTGGAAGCTTGTGCGCGGCTTCTTCTTTGCCGGAGTCGCCGCTTCCAATTGAATTGCCCGCCCTCTGACACGTGACCACGCCCCCTTCTGACGCACTTGCAGCACACTCCTAAGAGCTTGCCCGTGGCGTCAGAGGGGGGCGTGGTCCGGCAGACAGCGGGGATTCAAATTGGAAGCGGCGGCTCCGGCGAAGAAGAACAAGAAGAAGATGCGGACGAGAAGGACAGCGGAAGGAGAAGAAGATGGAAGAACATTCCGGTCAAGATGCGGGAATATAAGACCCAAGACAGAAGCAGAGGAAGAAGAAGAAGATGGAGGAAGAAACCCGAAGGAAAGAAGAAGAAAGAAGATAATAAAGGACTTGTCCAAAACCGGCTCTTGTCGTTTTTAACCCTTGACACTTTTTTTTTTTGGTGAAATGGTAGAGGTACAGTGTACCCCATTACCATTTCACACAGGGGGGGAGGGGCGGGATCTGGGGGGCCCCTTTGTTAAAGGGGTCTTCCAGATTTCGATAAGCCTCCTGCCCGGAGACCCCCACAACCACCGGGCAAGGGTTGTGGGGAACAGACCCTTGTCTTCATCAACACCCTCCCAATGTTGAGGGCATGTGGCCTGGTGCGGTTCAGGAGAGGGGGGGGGCCGTGCTCTGTCCCCCTCTCTTTTCTGCGGCCGGCCAGGTCAACGTGCTCGGATAAGGGGTCTGGTGTGGATTTTAGGGGGGACTCCACGCCATTTTTTTTAATTTGGGGTGTAGTTCCCCTTAAATTCCACACCAGACCTGAAGGGTCTGGTTATGGATATTTGGGGGGAACCTCACGTCATTTTTTTTAGAAAATTGATGGCGAGGTTCCCCTTAATATCCATACCAGACCTAAAGGGTCTGGTTATTGAATTTGGGGGGACCCCCACGCTTTTTTTTTGGTGTTTTTTATGAATGAATTCTCCTGCAATTGCCAGGAGCTGACAATTCATTATTGCCGCGAGTCAGTTTTAAACAGCTTTTCTCCTTCAGACGGCGTACACACGACCGAGGTTCTCGCTGGAAACCAGCGAGAACCTCGCCGGAAGCTGCATTCCAGCGAGAACCTCGGCCGTGTGTACGCTCTCGGCGAGCATCCCGTCGGGTATGCTGTCGAGCAGAAATAGAGAGCATGTTCTCTATTTGCTCTACGGCCCGCCTGGATGAATGGCTGGTTGCCATTCCCGACGGGCGGGTCGCCAAATCTGACAGCCGGCAGAGAACCTCGACGGGCGGAACGATGTGTTCTGCCCGTCGAGGTTCTCTGCCGTGTGTACGCGGCTTCAGAATGTCATTTTTCACATGCTGACATTACACCCAGGGCCGCCATCAGGGGGGTACAGGCAGTACACCTGTAAGGGGCCCGGGGGCCCGGAGGTGCCCAGATGCCTGGAGGCCCCCCAGCGCCCCAGATGGTAACCCCCCTCTTTTTTTTTTTATATATATATTTTTTAGTTTATTTTTTTATTTTATTTTTATTAAAGGGCCAATTTTTGGAATTAAATTTTTTTTAGCAGTCCGAAGGTCCCCAGGGGCCCAGAGGCCCCGAGGGCCCCGGGTGGCAACCCCCCATATTTTTTGTTATTAAAGGGCCAATGTTTTTTTTTAGGGGTCTGGAGGTCCCCAGTGGCCCAGAGATCCCCAGGGCTCCAGATGACAACCCCCCCCCCTTTTTAAAAAAAAAATACAAAAAATTATAAATTTTTATATTTTTTTTGTTATTTTTTGCTTATAAAAATGTTATAAACATTTTATATTTTCCCCAGGTTGTTTTTTTTCTTTTATTTATTTTTTAAAGTGTATTTTGTGCGTGAAGTTGAGAGAGAGGAGCTGGACTGCAGGAGTTGGGAGTAGGCAAACCCTCCCCCCGGAGGCAATCGCCATCCTTCTCCATGCCCCCGGTGGCAATGGCGGGTGTGAGGGGGGCCTCCCACCCTACCTGCTCCACTTGGGAGCCCGATTGGATAGAGGGGCTAGCCCACCCAGCCAGCCCTGTAGGTCCTTCGGCTCTCTTTATTTTAGGAGACCTCATGGCCAAAGTGCGTGCGTGTTAAACCAATTTCGTGTGCGTGCAAGTTTGGTGTTTTTTTTGGGGGGGTGGGCATACTAAGCACAGGCGTACCTTGCATAGCACACCCACCGGGAGCCTGGCTGAGACCACCAAACTCAATTCACATGTAGCCGAGACCGGGATCCGAACCCTTGGCTGCAGAGGTGAACGGCTTGTCAGCACAGTGACATTCACGTTGAGCCACCACAGCTCCCACCCCATGTCGTTTTTGTTTAGATATTTTTTTAGTTATTTTTTATTAAAGGACCCAGAGCTCCCAAGGCAACCCCCCTTTTTATATATATATATATATATATATATATATATATATATATATAGATATATAGATATTTTTATTTATTTTTCATTAAAGGGCCCAGAGGTTTATTTTTATTAAAGGGCCCAGAGGTCCCCAGGGCCCCCGGATGGCTACCACCTATTTTTTAATACATATTTGTCTATATTTATTTTTTTGTAAAGGAACCCCCCGCTTATCAAATTGCGGCAGCCCCCCCCCCCTTCTCAATTTCAGACGGCAGCACCCCCCCCTGTTCTCTGCTTCAGGGGGCCCATGCCTGAAGCTGTGTAAGGGGCCCCATAATTCCTGATGGTGGCCCTGATTCCCCCCCCCCCCCAATGGTACGAAATTTCAAGGAATTTTTAACTTTTATTGTTGCACTTTAACCACTTCCATACCGCGCCTATTCTGGCACTTCTCTCCTTCATGTAACAATTATATTTTATTCCTTGAAAATTACTCAGGACCCCCAAACATTATATATATTTTATTAACAAACACCCTAGGGAATAAAGTGGCGGCCATTTTTTCTTACAAATTTCCAACGATATTTGCGCCAAAAATTTTCAAACTTTTTTTTTTTTTTCTGGCTTTAAAAAAAAAAAACCTGTTTCATGAATGACAAAATAAGAAAGCAGTAAAGCTAGCCCAATTTTTAGGGATAAGGTGAAAGATGATGTTACACCGAGTAAATAGATACCTAACTTGTCACACTTTCATATTGCGCACACTCATGGCGCTAAACTTCGTTATTAAAAATCTCCATAGGCGACGCTTGACTTTTTTTCTCAGGTTACCACTTTTGAGTTACAGAGGAGGTCTAGTGCTAAAATTATTGCTCTCACTCTAACGCACGCTATGATACCTCACATGTGGGGTTTGAAGGGTGTTTATATATGTGGGTGGGACTTGCATGCGTGTTCGCTTCTGAGTGCGAGCTACTAGGGACAGGAGCATTTAAATACATTTTTTTTTTTACTTAATATTTTCATTTTTGCACTTGTTTGTCTTTTTTTGTATTATTTTTCACTTTTCTTCCTCCTCGGTCTTCTAGACGTTTTCTGCCGGGGGGGCTCCAGCCCCGCACTGGTCTTCGCCGCCGCCTTCCGCCGGGGGGGGGGGACACCCACCGATGCTCTCCGCCATGTTCGGCCAGGCCCCCACCCCAAATTAAGCTGTTTTACATCCGGGGGGGGGGGGGCGGCGGAAAATGGCGGAGAACAACGGGGGGCGAAACCCCCCCGGTCTTCGCCGCTGCCTTCCGCCGGGGAGAGAGACACCCACCGATGCTCTCCGCCATGTTCGGCCAGGCCCCCACCCCAAATTAAGCTCTTTCACATCCGGGGGGGGGGCAAACATGGCGGAGAATAACGGGGGCGTCGCCACTCCTCGGTCTTCTAACCGTTTTCTGCCGGGGGGGAAACACCCACCGATGCTCTCCGCCATGCTCGGCCGGGCCCCCACCCCAAAATTAAGCTCTTTCACATGCGGGGGGGCCGGCCGAAAACAGCGGAGAACAACGGGGGTGTCGCCCCACCTTGGGCTTCTCCGCTTCTGCCTGGCTCTTCCCGAGGCCAGGGCTTCTTTCGCCGTCTTCCGCCAGAGGGCGCCACTCTCCGGGCTTCTCGTCGCTGTCTCCCGCGGGCTTTGTCGGCTTCTGCCTGGCTCCTCGCTGTGTTGCCGTCTTCTGCCGCCGCCACCTTTGACGTTTTCTGCCGGGATGAGGGTCGCACATCCCATCCCGGACTTGGACGTGGCGGGCTTCTCGTCGCCATCTTCCGCCGCCGCCCCCTTCACCACGAAGCTCCATGCCTCCAGCGGGCTTCAAAGTTTTTGGCCGGGGTGAGGGTCGCACATCCCACCCCGGACTTCTAGTCGTTTTCGCCGCCGCCCCCTTCACCATGAAGCTTCCTGCTTATGGGGGAGGGCGGCGGGCTTCTCGTCGCTGTCTTTTGCCGCGGGGTGACACTCGCGGGCTTCTTCTTCCATTCGATGTTGACACGGCGAGGTCCGGCGCTGAAATGCCGACAGAGCGGTGGGCATGGACTTATATTGGCATTGGGCGTGGTTATGCCACCATGTGACCTTAACCCATGTGACATCACATTCCCATCATGCCCTGTGATGTCACATGGGTTAAGGTCACATGGTGGCATAACCACGCCCACGCCCAATGCCAATATAAGTCCGTGCCCACCGCTCTGTCGGCATTTCAGCGCCGGACCTCGGCGTGTCAACATCGAATGGAAGAAGCCCGCGAGTGTCACCCCGCGGTGGAAGCCCGCTGCCCTCCCCCACAAGCACGGAGCTTCGTGGTGAAGGGAGCGGCGGCGGAAGACTGCGGCGGCGAAGACCGGGGTGGGTTGGCGGAAGACCCCCGGAGCTGGCTAATAAATTATTTTATTCTTGTGTGGTTTATTTGTGTTTACACTTTTTCCACCAGGTGAATGGGTAGGGGTACCATGTACCCCATACTCATTCACATAGGGTGGGGGGCCAGAATCTGGGGGCCGCCTTATTAAAGGGGCTCTCAGATTCTGATTGGCTCCCGCCCGCATACCCCGACAACCAATGGCCAGGGTTGTCGGGAAGAGGCTCTTGTCCCTAATGACATGGGGACAAGAGTGCTTTGGGGTGGGGGGGCAGTGCCCCCCTCCCTCAAAGCACACACTCCCCCATGTCGAGGGCATGTGGTCTGGTACGGCTCAGGAGGGGGGCGCTCGCTCGTCCCCACCCCCATTCCTGTCCGGCCAGACTGCGTGCCTGGGATAAGGCTTGGTACGGATCTGGGGGGGAACCCCACGCCGTTTTTGGCGTGGGTTAACCCTTCACGTTCCGGACCAAAGCCGGAGAGCCTATTATACCCCTGGGGGGGAACCCGCGCCGGTTTCAAATTTGAAATTTGGCTTGGAGTCCCCCTTCAGTGTCGGCGCAGCCCGAGAACAGCTCGGAGATTGCCGTGCGCCATTTCTCGCAGTGCAAACACTGCTATGCCTCTTGGTATTTACCAAGAATTTCTCGGCGTACTGACGCAGCGCACGGCATTCCCTGAAATCTCCCTCTGCGCATGCCCAGTATGCAAATGAACCTTCCGAGGTTCTGGCGTACTTTGCAAGCGCACGGGGATCGTTTCTCAAAAGTCACTTTCGCTTTCAATTCGGCCCGCCACACATGTTCAAACACATGTCACTACACTTCCCCTGCATCACCCCCCTCCCTCCCCTCATAAACTCCCGCCCGAATCCCCAATGTTTACAGAACTAAATGCCGTACGCCAGCTCTGTACTGGCATGCTGTGCGCCCTCTCCTGGTCGCATTAGGCAGTTTAGTAAATGAAGAAATACACTGCACTGGCAGTGTATCTCATTTGTAAATCTCAAAAACGGTTTTACTCCTGCTTGTGCACCATGAGTCATGGCGCACAGGCTTGGTAAATCAGCCCCAGTGTGTATGCAAGACAGCTTGAACGGAATTCCGTCAGAAAAATCCATCTGAGTTTATCACAACGTAAAATCCGATTGTGTGTACAAGGCATAACTGCAGCATAAGACTTCTTTAAAGCTAAACTCCGGGAAAACAGCTAAAACACAAATGATATGCATAAATGGGAGTTATTTTACATTCAGGTTTTGTATTCCTGTCCATCTATTCCTAGGATGTACATCATAGCTAAGCTAGTAAACTGATTTTCCTTTACTACAGTTAAAGCAATATTACAATTTTGTTTATTTTGTTTAAAAATAACAAACATGCTATACTTACCTGCTCTGTGCAGTGGTTTTGCACAGAGCACCCCCGATCCTCCTATTCTTGGGTCCCTCGCCAGCGCTCCTAACCCCTCCCTCCTGCCTAGAGCTCCTACAGCAAGTGGCTTGTTATGGGGGCACCCGTTTTGCTGCTCTGCCTCTGCTCTGTGAGTCCATTCAGGCACAAAGTCGTGCCCCTAACCTCAAATTAGACAGTGAAGAAATAGCAACAGATTGATGATGTCATATTTATGCTCTCCCTTCCTGTCAGCATCGAAATGCAGTAAACCTGATTGGTCCCAAGTGTTGCTGATCAGGCAATGAAATGTCAGATTCAGGTATTTACAAAATGTATTTCTAGATTTTATAATAAACACATTACTGAATTCATTGGTATTTTGGTAATAATTTCCCTTAGGATTAATAAAGTATTCTGAATCTGGATCTGAACTGGAATTTTTATATATCTGTCTGGCATTCAGCATATGCAATAGAGTTGTGTTAAAGTATGTCTGGTCTCAGTACTAGGTCCAGATTTCACACAATACTTATTCTTACCCCAAAAGTTAAAGAACATGTGTTAGTATTAAATGGCCATCCCACGACATGTATGCATAACCAAACTATAATGTCATGTTCCATGCTCTTATAGGAGACCTCATCTATAATGCTGAAAATTAGATATGTTTTCAATATACTAACAATCATCAAACACCCAACACCACGTTTTTTTTTTTCTTTACAATTGCACAGCAAAATTAATCATTCTTCATTTGAAGAGAAATGTACTTGCATGTTTTCCTGCTTTAGTGGTTGATGCCAAATCCTACCACCTTACTCTATGGTTTTCTATGTTGATGAGGGAGGCTTAGTAGGTGAGAGCGACAGGACTAAGATCAACTTTTTCAGGAAAGGCCTCTTTCATACGGTCCTTGTCCGTGTGCGGGCTCCGCTTTGCTCAGTTGGGATCGCTCTGTCGATCCCTGCTGAGCAGGCAGATGACAGGTCTGTCTCTGCACAGGGATTGACCTGTCAGAGTGCCACTCTCCCGTATGGGGGATCGAATGACGACAGACCATAGAGACCGTTGTCATCCAATCCGTAGATGGATGGAAAAATAGGGTTTTCCTCCGTCACACTTTGGCGGATCGGCATGTCACTGCTGACATCCGTGCCTCCATAGACCTCTATGGAGCGCCCGTTCAGGTCCACCTAAAAATCTGAAAGGCAGACCTGAACGGTCTGTCCGTGTGAAAGAGGCCAAAGTGTTGAGATTTGCATGACAATTTAGCTGTATGTGTGTCTGAAAAAGCAATTTTTAATGAAGGTACCCTCTGCTCATGTATTGTTTGATCATATGCAGAATTACAATTTCTAGGATTATAACAGGTTTATTTTAAAACCACTCTCTCACTAATGTCTGTTGCAAAGGAAAGATTAATGCTTAAAGTGGTTGTAAAGGCATGCAGCTCTCCCCCATCCCACCTTCATACTTATCATTAACCATGATCTTGATATCGCAATGTGCACATGGGCTAATGCCGCGTTCACACGATCATTTTTCGGCATGAAAAAAACAACGTTTTTCGGCATGTAGAAAAAACGTTGTTTTTTCCAACTTCATCATTAAAACGACGTTTCCCACACATGATCATTTTAAAAAAATCCTCTAGCAAAGTGTGGTGACGTACAACACGTACGACGGAACTATAAAGGGGAAGTTCCATGCAGATGATGCCACCCTTTGGGCTGCTTTAGCTGATTTCCTGTTAGTAAAAGATGATTCGCGCTTTTCTGTCTGCTACAGGGTGATGAATGTGCTTATTCCATTATGAACGATAGTTTTACCAGAACGAGCGCTCCCATCTCAAAACTTGCTACTGAGCATGCGCTGGTTTTTAACGTCGTTTTAGCCCACACACGATCATTTTTTTCAACCTGAAAAACTACATTGTTTAAAACGTCGTTAAAAAATGCAGCATGTTCGAATTTTTTTTGTCGTTTTTCAGAACCCGAAAAATGATGTGAAGCCCACACACAATCATTTTAAATTACATTTTTTTAAAACGTTGTTTTTTTCATGCCGAAAAATGATCATGTGTATGCGGAATAAGGCTCTCTGGGCTCTCTTCCTCCACATTGGCTCATATACAGGTTCTTGCTGATGTCAATCAAAGCCAGTGAGGAGTGAGCAGGGGCAGGGCCAAGCCCCGCTCTGTGTGTCTTATGGGCTAACGGAGCAGGGCTCAGGACTGAGAACGCATAATTGCCCCCATAGCAAGCGGCTTGCTATAGGACCACTCGGTGGGGGGAAGGAGTCACCTGTTCTGCAGATATTCACTCTGTAAAGCTAATAAAAATATTGTGTGTGTCGAATAGCTTGTGTCCCGCTGAGTGCTGTGTATCCTTGCGACAACAAGTCCTGTATTGATATAGTAGCAAAGCATACCACAGCGTTCAGAGGGGCACAAGGCAGCTGAAACACCTGGAAGTGTGTTATTATAAAGATTTTCTAGCAAGTGTAGCTCTTTAAGGCTCCATGCACAAAAAAAAAAAAAAAAAGCGCCCAAACTCCAAAAAACTGCAGTTTATCAGCTGATAAACTGCAGTTTTTTGGAGTTTGGCCATTTTTTTTTTAAAAAGCCCATAAACTCCACTGTGTTAGCCTATGTGTCCATGCACACATGGACTGTCATGGACGTGGTCGACCACCAGGTGGCGCTAGCGGCACTACGGCGCGCATGGGGGCGCCGGGAGTGCGAATTCGCGGCACATCGGCGCGCACGGGCACGCGTAATCGTGGGAGCGGCGCGCGGGCACGTGCTGACGCCATTTTAGCGCCAGTCCAGGCTATTTAATGGGGCTCATCCTACAGCCTCTTGCTGCCCGATCGTTAGCATTCATGTTGCCCACCTGAGACCCGTTACCTGTTGACGTCTGTTCCCGTGATCCCGGCTCGTCTCTGACCCTTCTGATCTCCGCCTGCCCTGACCTCCGGCCTGTCTGACGCTGCCTCTGCCTTACCCCTTTAACTGATTGTTGCCCGCCTGCTGCCGACCCGGCCTGGACTACGACTCCGCTATTGCTCTATACACGAACCTGATCCGTCTGACTGTATCCGACCCGGCCTGCCTGACCCTGCCTGCATCCGTACTACAGTACACCTCCCTCCTGCCGATGGCTCCAGTCATCCGCACTAGCTCCTGTTACCTGTCAGCACCGGAACTACAGCACACCTTCCTCTGGCTAACTACTCCAGCGATCTGCGCCCAGCACTACAGAACACCTCCCTCCTGCCGCCTGTTCCAGTCAGCTGCACCAAGCGCCTGAACCCAGTCTACCTGCTGATCCGGGTCACCTGTATCCAGCTCCCGCTGTCTACGGACCTGCTGTTCCAGCTCCTCTGACACCTTCCTGAGACTACAGGAGACCTCTGCAGTTCCTGCACAGCATCCCCGCCAGGCGCTAGTGCGACTCTGAACTCCAGCGCTTCCTGTCCACACTACCAGGGGTTCCGGAGTCAGAGGAGCAAGAGTGGCCACTCCCGCACGTCAGGCTCTGCTCCGTACCAGGTACGTGACAGTATCGGGCAGCCTACTGTCACGTACCTGGTACGGAGCAGAGCCTGATGTGCGGGAGTGGCCACTCTTGCTCCTCTGACTCCGGAACCCCTGGTAGTGTGGACAGGCAGCCGATGTGCCGCGAATTCGCGCTCCCGGCGCCCCTGTGCGCGCCGTAGTGCCGCTAGCGCCACCTGGTGGTCGACCACGTCCATGACATGGACGTTTTACAGCTTTAATGAGCAGTGGAGTTTATGTTTTTTTTTTTTCTGAACACCCGAAAATCGTTGTTTTTATCTAAAAAAAAATCCAAATGCTGATAAACGCTAAAAAGCGTGGCTCACCAGTGTTTTTTTACAGTTTTTTGATCCCTTGAAAAAAAAAAATGCTAAAAACACAGGCCGCGTATAGAGCCTAAAAGGGTGAGACTCTGTGATGTAACATGGGGACAGGAATTCACACTTTCCTTTACAGTTAATGCAAAATGTGTCACTTTAAGAAGAACTTTACTTGACTGTTTAAATTTTAAATGGTAGAAGTGTACATTATTTTCTTATTTTGTAAGACTCCATGGTGCACAGACTTATTTAGGGATGCTTGCATGCTTTTCTTGTGGAACTTTGGTTATATAAAGGTTTTTATTGAATGTTTCTGCTATCATGAAATATATCAGCTCCACCACAGTGATTACAGGTCAGAGCAATATAGGTCCCCTCTGACATTCGACAGATGTTTGTTATAAAAAGGGGAACCAAAAGCTGTTTTGCACATATATACATTCTGTGGACTGAGATAGTATGTGAACTGTGATGTGAAACTTTTACTTTGGACTGTGAAGAAAAAAGATAGTCCCTAACCTTTTTTCACCCTTCAGACTTGCTGATTGGTATCTAAACCCCTACAGATCATTGATAAAGCCCATATCTAGACCGAACATAACCCCCTGTCACCCTCTCTATCCCATTCAGTGTTTTGTTTTTGTTTTTTTAAACCCTCTAAAACTGTTTTTTACTTACCTACGTCTTTGTCCCTTGCCGGCACTGTTTCTGGGTGCAGGGGACAAGTAATCCTGTGATGCAGATGTTCCCTCACCCACTGGTCTCCCCCAGCCCCCTCCTGATGATGCTATCACTACAGGCTCCACTTCTGGATCTTGAGAGAATCCCACAATTAGATACTAATAGTGTCCTCATCACATAGGCAGTGGCTGGGAGACCTTATATTTTCACATTGAAGGATGTTGGGCAGTGGGGTGCCAACAGGGCCACCTACTTTTAGAATTATGTCTCTTTGATCATTAACTGGCTAAAATTCAATCCGTGTACACCCAGTTATACACAGAAAAATGCTTCAGTGCATACATACACTGTCACTGGATCCTTGCTGTAGTTAAAGGGGTTGTAAAGGAAATTTCTGTTTTCCCTAAATAGCTTCCTTTACCTAAGTGCAGTCCTCCTTCACTTACCTCATCCTTTGATTTTGCTTTTAAATGTCCTTATTTCTTCTGAGAAATCCTCACTTCCTGTTCACCTGTCTGAAACTCCACACAGTAATGCAAGGCTTTCTCCCTGGTTTGGAGAAAGCCTCTTGAGGGGGGAGGGGGCGAGCAGGCAAGTCAGGATACTCTCTACTTTGCAGATAGAGAAAAGAGCTGTGTGTTAGTGGGCGTCCTCATACTCCTGCTCGCCTCCCCCCCCCTCAAGAGGCTTTCTCCACACCAGAGAGAAAGCCTTGCATTATGGTGTGGAGTTACAGACAGAAGAACAGGAAGTGAGGAATTCTCAGAAGAAATAAGGACATTTAAAAGCAAAATCGAAGGATGAGGTAAGTGAAGGAGGACTGCACTATGGTAAAGGAAGCAATTTACGAGAAAAAAAATCCTTTACAACCCCTTTAATTTTAGAGAAATCAATTTAATGTCAACCATGAATTGGCGTTGGCACATGTGTAGTGTTTGGCATGATAGCTTTGGTTGCCCATTGTTGGGTTTCTCTTGTTGCCAGGATTTTCTCTAGTACTGTTATGCCTTTGAATTATGTAAGTGTGTTTACTTTATTAAACCATTTTAAAGTTTACGTACTTCACTATGTGAGCTTCATTTTCCTTTTGGATCATCCGTTACATTTTCGACCGGACGTCGAATGTGGTTGAGACTGGCTTAAGGATTGCATTGGAGACGGCTGCCTACAGGATCATCATTGCATGTGTTCGATGCCCCTTTCTTCCTTGTGGAAGGTAAGTGCTCTGTGAGCACGTTCATCTGTGAAGTCTCATCTGGATGAGTTCGTTGTTACATGGATAGAAGCCTTGTCACTGATCGATTTATGTTAGTCTCCCCACTGGATTTCACTTATTTGGGACATTTGTTGTTGCACTTATTGCACATATTTGGATTATTAATTGAATCACTTATTTGGGACATTTGCTGCTGCACTGTATTGCACATATTTTGGATTATTATTTTATCACTATTTGTATAGTAATGCTCACTTGCTGGTTTGGATTGATTATTTAGTTTAGTTTAAGTCTGCGCTCATCATTACACCTTTATATGATTTCAATATACTGAGTGTCGAAAAATTCCAAGTAGCTTGAAGTTTTGTATCTATTGTTACATATAAAGTCATATTAAAAAAAAAAAACATTAAACCGTATATTTATTGTAATTATTTTCAGTGTTCCTCTTTTATATTTGATTTGCATAACAGGGCACATTTGTAATAAACTGATTGTTATATACTGTGGTTTCCCTTTTAGCTGTATGAAGTCTTTGTTGTTGATTTATGTACATCAATACCTTCAACTAAATGTTCCAATATCACAGAAATGTTATCCACCTCTTACCATACATCTTTAAATTCATAACAAAACAATTCAGCAGAATGATAATTTGAAATACTTATGGTTATCGTCTGATGTATACAATTTTTTTTACAGGAAAAATAACAAAAGACGTTCCTGTCATTGAGAATTTCCTCTGGCAGCAAACTCTTTTCTAATTATGTAAATTTAGCACTTTTATGTTCTTTCTTTAGTAGCGATCCCTTTTTATTTAAATTGAGTTTTGCAAATATGTCTACCTGTTCTTATTTTGTGACTTACAAATACAAATTAAATCTACTTTTGGTATTAGAAAGAAGGGACGTTGCACTATTATTTATATGGACGTTTGGACAATAAATATCCAGAGTCTGCCACAAAATCCACTTAAAATCCATAGCAAGTGCTAATGCAACTCCACTGTATTACATAATAAATCCACATACAGTACTGGATAATTATCACAGCTGTAATGCACAGCCCAGTACAATGTTCTGGAACAGGTTGGTATTCCTAAAGTAAGTCTAACATTGATGTGAGCAATTCAAATTGAGTATATTATGAAAATTGTACACAAAATTCTATGTCAGAACAAAGGATCCTGACATACAGACAGTAGAAATGATGTAACTGCCCATTTTTTTTCTCATAGGTGAGCTTTGCCCCACCCTCTGCTGCCTTCATATGGTTCCATATACTCTTTTTTTCTTTTTTTATGACCAGTATCGTAATGGAAGAGGTGGGGCTTTTTTAACCACTTTAGCCCTGGGTGTTTTACGCCCTTAATGAATAGGCTATTTTTTGCGATATGGCACTGTCTTACTTTGACTGATGATTGGGCGATCGTGCAAGTTGTACCTAAACAAAATCGATGTCCCTTTTCCCCACAAATAGAGAATTATTTTTGGTGATATTTGATCACCTCTGTGGTGCGCCAATAAAAAAAAAAAAATAAACAATATTTTTTACTTTCTGCTATAAAACATACCCAATAAAAATATGTAAAAAAATAAATAAAAATGTCTTCATCAATTTAGGCCAATTTGTATTTTGCTACATATTTTTGGTAAAAAAATCCCAATTACCATATTGGTTTGCGCAAAAGTTATCGCATCTACAAACTATGTTATGGATTTATGGAATTTTTATTTATATTTTTACGTGTAATGGCAGCTATCAGCGATTTTTTGAGGACAAATCAGAGACACTGAGTGACACTTTTTGGGGACCAGTGACACCAATACAGTGATAAGTGTTAAAAAAAATGCACTGTGAAGCCTCGTACACATGAGTGGTTTTCCCCGCAGGAAAACTGCAGGGAGAGCTTTTGGCCGGGAATCCTGGCTGTGTGTATGCTCCCTAGTAGACGGAAATCCAGACGGAAAAATAGAGAACCCTGCTCTCTTTTTTCTTATCGGTTTTCCCGGCAGAGTGTTTCCTGACGAGAAAACCGGTCGTCTGTATGCAGTGAAAAACATGCTCGATAACACTTTGACGAATGCCCGGTAGCATACAAGGTTAGTGTGGGGTGTAGCAAGATGGCGGTGATGGCATTGAATGTGACGAGACGCCAGCTTGTCGTAGTCAATGACATCACCGCGTTCTTGCCATTCAAAAGAACAGTGTTTTTTTTTTTTGAGTGGCCATGGTATACACAGCTTTTCAAGGCAAGCTCGCCAGGAATCCTGTCATGAAAACCAACATTTTTTTTCCTGACAGGATTCCCGGCCGTGTGTACAGGGTGTTACTGTTTAAATTACACTGGCAGGGAAGGGGTTAACATCAGGGGCAATCAAAGAGTTAAAGTGTTTAACTCAAAAAAACAGATCCTATTCCTGCCTGGCTATACCCTCACTGACCACAATATATCAGGACTGCTGAGCCCTGACATCAATGTTAACATATGTGCCTTTGTCAGCCGCAGCCCTGCTCTCTGTCTCTTGTTTCCACTCCTCCATCCTCTCCCTCCTCCCCTCTCTAACTGTCTGCTTGTGTCAGTGCCTGCCCCCTGCTCCTGCTGCTCTCATACTTAACATTAAATGTTTCACCCCCACCGCCCTGTATTAGAACAATAAGTTCCCCTGTGTCTGTGTTATATCATATATATGCTTATCTGTATTGATAACACAGCGTCTTCCTGCAATTATGTGACTCCTCGGCTCTGTCTCTCCTCTCTCCTCTCCACCTGACTGACGTAAGCGGCAGGGCCCGGCCCCGCTCACTGGAACTGTTTGCCAGGCAGGGGAGAGGAGAAATGAGGCAATTTATCACAGTAAGGTAGTGTGTTTATCAGTACAGATAAGAATATTTATTATATAACACAGACACAGGGGAGCATATTGTTCTAATATGGAGGGGACGGGAACTTTTTATACAAGTGACTACCACTTTAAGTGTGTTTCCTGGGTGTGCTTTCTTACTGTGTAGGGGATGGACTGACTGCAGGAAGAGAGACATGTGTGTTCCTGATTAGCAGGAGCACAGGATCTCTCTCCCTGTCTTACAGAAAAATGGTCTGCCTTGTTTACAGTTCTGTCATTCCTCCAAATGATCATGGCTGGCCGGTGGCCATGGCAGCCACCAGACCCGCTGACTGGCCCCCTATGTGTCCAATCACAATGGGAGCGGGCATGCTCACCCCTGACCCATAAGTCGCAAACAACATACACGTAGGTTGTTTCCCGCAGTGGGGCCGCCCTGCCACAGTATATATGCGATGGGCTGTCCGGAAGTAGTTAAAGGACTAGTTAAGATCTGGCTACAACTCTAAATCGACTGATAACATTGGCATAAGCATTCTCTGTCTAGTGCCCCTGCCAAGCAGCCAACTGCTGTTCAGTTTGGGACTCAGAAGCATGTGAAGATCTCTGAAGTAGCTGTGTCTACTTCAGTCATATCTAGCTTCCAGGGGCATCGGCCAGGTATGGTACATACATAGTTACATTGGTCCAACTTGAAAGTATGTAAAAAGTATCCATACCTGGAATTCCTCTTTAATTATAAGGGCATCTGCTCTTGCAGTTTTTCTTAGACACCCAATAAAGTCCCACAAATACCAGTGGAGCATGGCAGTGAAATTCAATTCATTTAGCTTCCTGTGTTTGTGTGACAATGATGTTACACTGCTCCTGAATTCAGCACATGAGAGTTGCCCTCTCATGTTTGCAGCACAATGTGATAAAAAAATGTTTCAGATAATGTGACTATTAGCATTGTCACTGTTGGTTCACAAGCCTGTAGCTTGTCAGTCAGCACTTGTCCACACCAGGTCCAGCACATTGCTTTCTGGATTAACAGGACTAACCTTTTTTTTCTGAAATTTTCCCACTGTGAGCTGCAGTGTCTGGGAGCCTGACATTCGGCCCCTGTGCTGGCTTTAACCAAATCTAGTTATAGACACTATTTACATTAAACAAACATGCATTTAATAATGTATTTATAAATATAGAATGCTATTAAGTGCCATTCACACAGGGGCAACCCAACTTACAGCGCGACTTTGCAAGGCAACTTCAGCGGGACTTCAGCGTGACTTGGAGCAACTTACAACGCAACTTAAAGTTGCCTCCATGACAGGCGACATTGGCTATGGCCAATCACAGAATGTATCTGTATCTCACTGTCAATTCTCTTATGTGAAAAGCTGTATTACTGTCCATTAGTAAGTCACTTGAGGCCAGCAAAACTTCAACATCAGAAATTGAAGGTCATTTTCACCAGGTATCTAGGCTCCTAGGAACATGAATGTATCTTTTATCTTTTAGGTTTTTTTGTAGTTCAATGCTTGAGTCAGCTTTCTACTTTAGGTAAACATTAAAACTGCATCCAAAAATTCAAATAAAGACAGATATCTCAGTTTTACACATTCTTAAATATGAATGACGCATACTTCTGTCAAGGTGCCTCTGAAAGTCTGATCACTATCAGCACAAGGATGCATTACAAAGATGACTAAATTGAGATCAAAACATTTTTAAAGTTTTATAAAGTTCTAGCAATGGCTCAATTACTTGAAGAGAAAGAAGCAAGCATGCTTAGGTGACCTATAGATTCCTTAGAAGGGCATTTTTAACCACTTCCATACAGGACACTTATACACCTTCCCGCCCAGACCAATTTTTTAGCTTTTAGTGCTGTTGCATTTTGAATGACAATTGCGCAGTCATGCTACACTTTACCCAAACTAAATTTTTATAATTTTGTACCGACAAATAGAGCTTTCTTTTGGTGGTATTTGATCACCTTTGGGATTTTTATTTTCTGCAAAAAAATGACCAAAAATTTAGAAAAAAATGTTTTTTTTTTGTTTCTGTTATAAATAAGTATGTTTTCTGCTTCACTGATGGGCACTGATGGTACTGCACTGACGGGCACTGATAAGGCGGCACTGATGGGCACCGATGAGGTGGCACCAATGTGGTGGCATTGATGGGCACTAATATGCGGCACTGATGGGTGGCACGGATGGGCACTGATAGGCAGCACGAATAGGCGGCACGGATGGGCACAGATAGGCGGCACGGATGGGCACAGATAGATGGCACGGATGGGCACGGATAGGCGGCACAGATGGGCACTGATAGGCGGCACGAATGGGCACTGATAGGCGGCACGGATGGGCACTGATAAGCGACATGGATGGGCGCTGATAGGTGGCACAGATGGGCATAGATGGGCACTGATAGGTGGCACTAACGTATGTGTTGTACTAATGGATGCCAATCAGTGCCAAACAATGCCTGCCAATCAGTGATGCCCATTGTGGGCATTGAATGGCATCCATTGCGGGCACTAATTTGCATACATTATTTGTGTCATCCCTGGTGGTCTAGGGTGGCGTTCCTTTGTTTTACATCCCTGGTGGTCTAGTGGCATCCCTGGTGGTCCAGTGGGCATCCCAGTGGTCCAGTGGGCATCCTTGGGGGGGCTGTGGTGACAATCGATCAGCACAAACCCCCCTGTCAGCGGAGCAGCCGATCGGCTCTCATCTACTCGTGTCTGACAGACGCGAGTTAGGAAAAGCCGATTACTGGCTTTTCCTGTTTACATCGTGATCAGCCGTGATTGGACATGGCTGATCACATGGTAAAGAGGCTCCATGAGAGACTCTTTACCTAGATCGGTGTTGTGGGGTGTCAGGCTGACACCCTGCAACAACGATCGCCGGGATGTGCGCCCCCGGGGGCGCGCAGCGGCTCAATATCCTGAGGACGTCATATGACGTCCACTCAGGATATTGAAACCACTTTGCCAACGTCAATCTGTCATTGGCGGGCGGCAAAAGGTTAAGCTTCATTTTAAAAAATGTACACATTTGTAAGCCAATTTGTATGTATAATTTTCACTAACAGGTTTACATTTGAATTTTACATAAAAGCATTAGCTGTAGCATTTTTCCAAGGTGGGCCTTTTGCAAAGCATGCTGGGCTTTCAATAAAAATAAATATTTTTACTAGTAATGGCAGCGATCAGCGATTTTTGGCGGACAAATCAGAGACACTGAAGAGAATGGGGGTGGCTCTGGGTGTAAATTGACACACAGAGCCGTGACTCGCGAGCGTGACTGTTTGGGTGCAGAATGCAGCTTGCTGTGGGGGAACTCAGCAGGAGGGAGAGGCCAGTAATACTGGCATGGAACCTGAAAAGATGAGGCTTCTCCACACTCATTGGAGAGCTGAGCAGTGGATAGGTGGGGAGATGCTGTCTCAGAGTCTCAGCGTCTCGCTGAAATGCTGAGACTGCCATCAATCAGGGCAGCTGGCAGATCCTGACTTGGTACTGTAAGTCATGATGACGCGCTGCCCCGACTGATGGCAGTGACATCAGCAGAGAGTGGACTTCAGATCGCCCTCCACTGAAAACGGGTCACAGGAGTGCAAAATTAATTGCACTCATGAAACCCATAGGAGAAGCCCAGCCTAAAAAGCTCAGGCTTGACTTCTGCTTTAATCTCAGTATAAATACAGCTGTTATGTGAAGCCTTCAGAGGTTTGTTAGATAACCTTAGTGAACAAACAGCATCATGAAGGCTAAGGAACACACCAGACAGGTCAGGGATACAGTTTAAAGCAGGGTTAGTTTATAAAAAAAAAAGATATTGCAAGCTTTGAACATCTCATGGAGCACTGTTCAATGCATTATTGGAAAATGGAAAGAGTATGGCACAACTGCAAACCTACCAAGACATGGCCGCCCATCTAAATTGACAGGCTGGGCAAGGAGAGCATCAGAGAAGCAGACAAGAGGTCCATAGTAACTCTGGAGGAGCTGCAGAAATCGCCAGCTCAGGTGAGAGAATCTGTCCACAGGACAACTATTAGTCATGCACTCCACAAATCTAGTCTTTATAGAAGAATGGCAAGAAGAAAGACATTGTTGGAAGAAAACCATAAGAAGTCCCATTTGCAGTTTGTGAGAAGCCATGTGAGGGACACACAGCAACAACATGTGGAAGAAGGTGCTTTGGTCAGATGAGCTTAAAAGCAAAACTCTATGTGTTGTGGAAAACTAACAGGGAACATCACCCTGAACACACCATCCCCACCGTAAAACATGGTGGTGGCAGCATCATGTTGTGGGGATGCTTTTCTTCAGCAGGGTCAGAGAAGCTGGTCAGAGTTTATGGGAAGATGGATGGAGTCAAATACTGTACAGGGCAATCTTGGAAGAAAATCTGTTAGGCCCCGTACACACGACCGAGCTTCTCGGCAGAATCCAGCGAGAAGCTCGCTGGGAGACATATTCTGCCGAGGTTCTCGGTCGTTTGTACACTTCCAACGAGCTTCTCTTTTTCCTCGTTGTTCAATGAGGACTTTGGCTCGACAAGCTTTTCCGACCGCTCATCGGGAACCTTGTCGGGCGGAACGATGAGTTTAGCCCGACGAGGTTCTCGTAAGTGTGTACGCGGCCTTAGAGTCTGCAAAAGGCTTGAGACTGGGGCGGAAGGTTCACCTTGAAACAGGACAATGACCCTAAACATACAGCCAGAGCTACAATAGAATGGTTTAGGTCAAAGCATATTCATTTGTTAGAATGGCCCAATCAAAAGACCAGACATTAATCCAATTGAGAGTCTGTGGCTAGCTCTTGAAAATTCTTGTTCACAGATGCTTTCCATCCAATCTGCCAGAGCTTGGGCTGCAAAGAAGAATGGGCAAACATGTCACTCTCTAGATATGCAAAGCTGGTAGAGACATCCCCCAAAAGACTTGAAGCTGTAATTGCAGCAAAAGGTGGTTCTACAAAGTATTCACTCAGGGGGGCTGAATACAAATGCATGCCCCACTTTTCACATATTTATTTGTAAAAAAAAAAAAAAATGAAAAACATTTATAATTTTTCTACCACTTCACAATTATGTGCCACTTTGTGTTGGTCTATCAAATAAAATCCCCCAAAAATACATGCCGTTTCCTGCTTCTGTGATGTACAGAGCCACAGAGCCAATACAGGGCAGTGATAGTTTGGAAAACAAAACTGATTGGTGTTAAGGGGTTTTAGACACACAGTAATCACACCACCTTTATTAGTGACCACAGAGAGAAAGCTCCCCCAGTTCTGTGGTTATCAGGAAACAGACAACCAGGAAGTGTGGAGATCAGAGAAGGATTACAGCAACTTGAAAGCAAAAACGAACAATGAGGACATGAAAACAGCACTGCATTAAGGTAAAGGAAGCTATTAAGATAAAAAAAAATTCCTTTACAAACCCTTTAAGTAGGTAAGCACTCTCTCTCTTATGTTGCACATACCCTTATTTAAGCCAGTTTTATTTCATGATAGCATTGCTTTAAAAAGGTGTCTTCTGTTAATAATTTAGGACCACTATGAAACTATGAATATATACTAAGAATTATGTATTTAAGATCATGATAATGCTTTATTAATGTAAAATCTAACAAAGCAAACACTAAGCACAGTAATTTCACAGTAATTTCACGCGGGTTCACACTCACTTGTTACCTTTAAATATATACTACTTTGTTATGCCAAATTGTTTGTAATCTAAAGACTGTAACTTAGCATGAATTATTTAATGATAACTTGAATGATGACTAAAAAATATAAAGGTCAAATGTGAATTATCAAAAAATAAAAATGTATCTGTAAATTCACATGTCTGATGAATGCAGATGACCACTAGTGTTCTTTCAGCTTCTGGTGGGAACAGCAGCAGTTTTATGTTCCCTCTGCTTTATAAATCCCACAAGAAGCCAACACTTGTGCTTTTCCATTAGGCACATCTGCAGCATCTGTTTTACATGGGCCTCTTACACTAGCTCAGTGCTTAACGTACCTCTTAGGTCAAGGGTGAAGAAGATGGTTTGGAAAACGTGTCTGTTTGTAAATGTTAAGACAGGTTTCATCCATTGTGAAGAGTATGATATACACTTTAAAACCATTCACTTTTCAAATTCTTCACTTTTCAAATTTTTAGAAATGTCTAAAATTCTATGGGGATAAGCCAAGTTAAAGCATAGGCTCACCTTTAAATGCCCTTTATGAGTTCACCTTTGCCCTCCACAGCAGGTTTTCTTATGTAACCACATTCCTTAGAATTTGTGAATAGGTAGTTTTACACTTATAAGTGTGCCCAGGTATGTGTTGTACTCTTCAATAGAGTTATAGATAACATCTTCCTTGTAAATGCCAGTAATTACAAAAAAAAAAGCAAATGAAAAAAGGTTAAAGAAACTCTTTTTTTTTTTTTTTGTAGGACAAACTGTAGGTATCATTAGTGGACATTTGTGGCATTGGTAACCATGATGGAGATGACTACTATCTATTTAAGCATATTAGAGGAACCCTGTGCATATGTCAGTTATGCATTGGCTGAGTATGTACCCTCTCTATTATAGAGCTGTCTGAAAAGATGGATAGAGGGTTGAAGAACCCAGCCTCTCCCCCCCATTTCCCAGTCCCCAGGCAGAACATTTTGAGAAGCTTGAAAACCAACTTTAAAAGCCACCCTTTAAGTCCATGTCACTTAGACAAAGGGGTCATTTGTGTATTGGAAGTTTTGGCTGTTTACTGCGACCATTCTTGATTAGGGAAAGAGGTTTCTCAAGCTCACTGTGGAATGGTAACCTTTTCCAAATGTTTTCTTGTACAGTGCCATTGTTATTCACAGCACACACATCTCCAATAGGCTGCACTGCAAAGCATGTGTGTGGGATGGTGTCATATAAGTAACAACACCCAAAGATACAATACTATAGCAGAAGACAATTCTTTTTCACACCCCTCCCTCCACACCGACCTTCTGTTGGCAAAATATTTTTTTTTCTCATTCATTAAAGGGGTACTGTTTTCAGATGATATTGCGTTATACTGTGATCTACTGTAACTAGTTACCCAGTAATCCAACACACCTCAGTTCTTTTCTAGTAGCCTGGGAGGATGGATGCCCTTTCTCTACTGAAAACAGCTTATCTATTTTCGCAAAGCCCTTTTTTCTGCTTTTAAAATTATTTTCTCTTGAATCAAGATTTCCCAATACATTGCTTGAGCTGGCCCTTTTACCCAGCTATCTGAATTACTGTATCCTCAGCAATAGTTTTGATAGCTGTACCCAGATCAGACTGGACTTGACGACTGTGGCTTATATAGAATGTGGCATTCAGGCATTCAACTTACTCACAGTGTTCATTAGCCCTGGAGTTTGTTACTGTCAAGGTCTGGACCCAAACCTGGGAACTCTGCTGTGTCTAGCAATGACTCCTCCTGCTGTGAGATACACGAGATGCTCCACAGTGCCCAGCTTGGTCTATTAGACAAACTCGCCTTGTGCCGTGACTTCTGCTAAACTGTAAACTTCTTGCTCCTCTCTTGAACTTCCTGATTTAAGCCATGCCTCTGCACTTCCTGTTTGGCAGATTATTGTACTCTCTTGAGCCAGTGTCTTTCCTGCTGCCGTCCATATTGTGCTACCACTCAATATCGACCCTTGGCTTGTTTTACTGACCACGCTTCTGTTTAATCCTTACTTGCTTATTCGCTTCTAGACCCTGGCTTGCTCATTTTTCTGGTGGGACAATCCTAAGGAACCTGACCTGGCACTACTAGCATGCAGGAAAATCAATCTCCACCATCAGTAGCTTTGCTGAACACTGGTTAGTACTTTGACTCTGCACCTCAGGTGAGCCCAGATGATTCAAAAGGTGACTGCCTGTTTACCTCTCCTGCTGGTCAGTGGTAGTCCCGCTAATGCTATGGCAAGTGGTCTTTAAGCCTAACCCCTGATCATGACAGTTCTAGGTGCAGAGGCATGGCATGGTGTGACACTGTTGTGCACTTGGAGGATTTACCTATCAGTCTGTGAGTTTTTTAAGCTGTACAAATGTCTCCTGTATGGAATCTAATCTATGTGCTGAAGTAAGCAGGACCTTGTTGTTTTGTTGGCTCTTCTCAGCTTTCTCTGATTCTGACATTGGCCTGCCCCTGCTTCTGTGAGTTTGGATTGCACCTGGTTGCCCATTTAACCCAGACTGATCCTGGTACCAGATCTTAACCTAGCCTTGACTTTGCAGCCTCTTTTTTCCATGTAACTTCTGTTGGCATGCTCCATTGACCTTTTGTCCCTTAAATTAATGGCACTCAAGCATCAACAAATGAGTTTGGGGGGCGTGGCCTGGCACCGGAACGTGATGGCAGCCGTCTTCTTCCGCCTCCGCTGGATTGTCTCCAGGTATGGCTCCCTCACAAAGCACACGCCCGCTATGCATGGCGGACTTGCAGCAAGTGGCCCTAGACATAAAAACTGCTCTGTTTACGGCAATAGCTGACCTAAAGGGGGAGATCAGAGCGATTGCATCCCGGGTGGAGCACGTGGAGGCGGCCGCCATGACACACGGGGCAGCCATACAACAGGTGCAGAGAGCCTCCACCACACATGCCCACCATCTCATAGATATGCACAGACATTTGGAGGACTTGGATAACAGGGGACGCAGGCGGAACCTGCGTGTCCGGGGGGTCCCAGAATCTGTGGAGGGGCCCCAACGTGTGCAACAAGCGGTATGGGCTATCTTTAATACCCTGCTGGGGAGACCATTGGATGCTCTGGTGGAGATGGAGAGGTGTCATAGGGCTCTCCGGCCCAAGGGCAGAGACACAGACCCACCCAGGGACATAGTGTGTTGCCTGGTGAACTTTGTGCAAAAAGAGGACATTCTGCGCCTGGCTCGTAAACATGTGAACTTGGAGTATGAGGGGACCCACATTCAGTTGTACCAGGATCTGTCAGCTATTACACTGCAGCACAGAGGAGACCTGCGTCCCTTGTTGCAAATTTTACGTGATAGGCATATCATGTACAAGTGGAAGTTTCCATTTTGCCTCCAAGCAACAGTGGGAAACAGAACGGCTTCGCTGAGGATACCTGATGACCTGCGACAGTTTTGTGACACGCTGGGCATTCCTGTTGCCAATGTACCTGACTGGTATGGTGCGTTTTTTCAACCTGAACCCTGGATCCCCACCCGGCTGGATGACACCCCAAGATCGCAGAGGAGCAGGCAAAGGTGACGCAGACCGTCCGACGTCTCCTCGCCCAGGTTTCGGGGAGATATGGAAACAGAAGAGAGCCCTCGTGTGTCGCCATCCTCAGTGCGGCGGCGAACGGAGAACTGAGACCCCTTGAACAGGTTGTGGTAAGCTGATCCCGTCGGTTTGAAATGTACCCCCCCTCTCCCTCTACACCCGCAGGGACATTGAATACCATCTTTTGAACACTCGGTCACCCAAGTCTTGCCTCATGCTCGGATCCCTATTTTCCCCCCTGTTGTCATCAGCCTATAGGGACTTAAGCAGGCACCTGTGCTAGCATACGGGACTGTAGTAAGAAGTTAATAGGCTTCGCCCCATACCCCGGGGCCCCGGAGGGTGGAGTTCCGAAACGGGGAGGTAGGCTGCCACCTCCCGGGCCTTTAACCCTGTCTAATGTGACTGTTTTCCTAACTCTGGACATAATAGGTGAACTTCATAGCAAAAAGTTACGTGACTGATTTGTATCCAAGATGCACTATGCAGCCAACCTGAAGATCTGCTCTGGCTATTGACAACACAGGCATGTCTCTTTTACAGTTGGCTGAGCCGGAAGGGGTACATATAGAATGCACCCTATTGCAGGATTTGATGAGTAACATGGGGGCTCCCTGAAGTCCTCTCCCTCCGCCCTCTTTCCTACCCCGCCTGTACTTCCCGTCTGTTCCCCCCCCCCTCTTTTTTTTTCTTTTATGTCTCTTTATCGGCCCTACCCTTCTCTCTTATTTATCCTTTCCCCCGTCCCCTCTTGATCCTTTCCCCCAACCCTCTCCATACTCCTTGGCTTTACGTTAGGGAATCGGGTGCTGACCCTGCTATTAAAGTTTCTTTGCTCATGATATACTGTATAGGGGTGGGGGGTGCTGGTTCTGTGCGGGAGACCTCTTTTCTTTTGATGTAGAATCACAGATAGTATGACCCCTCTCCACACCTTCCCTCACGCTAGAGGGATTCCTAGGTGAGCACGGTTTTCTAAGGTCTGGGGGATCTGGACAGTGGGACGAGTAGATAAATTCGGAGACAGGTCTACATCCCCACCTCAAGGGAGGCTGGACCCCTTGTTCCCTCCGGTATAGTACTGGACCTCCTGATTTTGGAGGTACCCTTTACTTCTCATAGGTAGCCCAGCAGGGCTTGGATTACCTCCGGTTTGGTGTTTGTGCCCCTAGTTAGGGGGTGCTGTGTGTTTTTGCGTGTTTTTTTTTTTTTGTCTCTTCTTTTCTTCTCTTCTTCTTCTGTCCTCTCTCAGGTGTGGATGATCAATCGGTCTTCTTGTGCTTACCATATTGCCCATTGAAGACAGGTAGGGCCGTGTCCCCTACTACTGACGAGTGCTGCCTATCTTCCTGATTTTTTTTTCTCTCTCCCACTCCCTGCCCTCTGCCCCCTCCGTCTACTAAAACATTCCATAGGTCTAGACTTTCCTCCTGAGCGCCCATGGCTTTGATATCGCAATCTGCAACTCCTCTATTGCTCAAGGTTCTATCGGTCAACGCCAAGGGCCTTAATCTTCCTGAGAAACGCTCCAGTTTTCTAGCAGAAGCACGTAGACAAAAGGCGCATGTCGTCTTTTTTCAAGAAACTCATTTCAAATCCAATGGCATTCAACGTCTAACCAACAAATGGTACCCTGAGGTTTTCCATGCGACTTGTGCTGATTCCAAAACAAAGGAAGTAGCGATCCTCCTGGCGAAATCGATGGCATTCCGCCTTATGGACCAGATGGTAGAGACGGGAGGTAGATTTCTCTTCCTCAAGGGGCTCTGGAAGGACAGACCGGTGACGCTCGCTACCGTGTACTGCCCTAACTCCAAACAGGTCTCTTTCCTGAGAGATACGCTTGCGAAACTCACTACCTTCAAAGCTGGCCTCTTAATCCTCGGACGGGATTTTAACATGGCCTTTGACCCAACTCTCGATACGTCTTCAGGCACCTCTTCCCTCCCTTTCACGGCCTTGCGGCGCGCAAAACTAGACCTCGCGTCGTTGGCCTTGCACGACACGTGGCGCACCCTGAACCCCAAAGGGAAGGACTTCACGTTCTTCTCGTCTCCTCACCAACGATACTCGAGGCTTGATTATATCTTCCTGTCACAAAGCAATCTCTCGTATCTACATGATGCGACAATTGAAAATCTAGTACTGTCTGATCACCACCCAGTGACCCTTACTCTACGGTTTCCGCAAAGGGAATACCTCACAAAGATCTGGAGACTAGACGCCTCCCTACTTACGGACCCTGCAGATGTTAGTACCCTTAAGCAAGTCATTGGGGACTACTTCCGGCACAACGATACACCAGATGTAACGCCTATGGTTCAATGGGAAGCACATAAATGTGTTGTGAGGGGTCACCTACTTTCCATAGCGGCCAGGCGGAAAAAGCGAACATCTGGCCCTGATTCGGGAACTAACTGATAACATTTCTAGGTTAGAAACAAAACACAAAGGCTCATTAGAGCTAGAGGTAGCGGCAGAGCTAGCAGAGACTAGGACGCTTCTGCGTGAAGAACTTTACAAAAAAGCTCGAAAGCGCATGATATTATCTCAGAAATTGTTCTTTGAACACGGAAATAAGCCGGGAAGATTGCTGGCCAGGTTCACGCAGAATCGGGTCCTGGCTTCCACTATTCATCATGTAAAAGATAAACGAAGTGGGATTCATACTAAGAAAGAAGATATCGCTAACCAATTCCGGGAATACTATAGCACACTATATAACATTAGGTCGAAGGAAAAAGGGGTGGGCTCACCGGCCAACAGGAAATTCCTGATTAACGATTTCTTACGCAAGTATAGCCCCCGGGCGCTATCTGTGGAGGACCAGCAAGCCTTAGAGGCCCCGTTGACGTCTGAGGAATGGGTGGAAGCCTTGAAAGCCACAAAACCAGGCAAGAGCCCGGGACCAGATGGCCTGACGGCCCAATACTACAAATGCTTTCCCGAACTTTTAGCACCAGGTTTCCTTAAAGCTTTTAACTCTTTAGCGAGCTCATCTTGCAATTCTAACACCCTACTGGAAGCTTACATCTCAGTAATACCTAAAGAGGGCAAATATCCCTCAGATGTAGCAAATTACAGGCCGATCTCGCTCCTCAACGTGGATGTCAAGATTTTCTCAAAAATACTGGCGACGCGATTAGCCTTCCACAATCCGGCCCTGGTCGGTCTTGATCAAGTAGGTTTTGTCCCTGGCAGGGAGGCCAGGGACAACACCCTCAAAGCCCTCAACTTGCATCACTGGCTTTCCTCTACGAAGAGTGAAGGATTCTTTCTTTCATTGGACGTGGAGAAGGCCTTTGACCGAGTGGCCTGGGATTACATGCACTCGGTCCTAGAGGCACTTGGCCTAGGGACAAAATTGAGAGCAATGATAGGGGCACTTTATTCGACTCCACGTGCTAGGGTCCGAGTAAATGGCCACCTATCAGAGGCCTTCTCCATTCACAATGGCACAAGGCAGGGATGCCCTCTCTCGCCCTTACTGTACATCCTTACCCTAGAACCCCTTCTGCGCTGCATTCGGGCCCATCCTGACATAACAGGGCTTAGGTTGTCTCAAAAAGAATACAAGCTTTGCCGATGACATTTTGCTCTTCCTCTCTTCCCCCCTGACGTTCCTGCCTAACCTTTTACAAGTGTTTGAACAGTTTCGATATATCTCGCATCTAAAGATTAACTTTTCCAAGTCGTATGCCCTGAATATCTCCCTGCCTTCTTCGCTAGTTCTCCAATGCCAGAAGGTCTTTCCCTTTCGGTGGAAGACTGATGATATCACTTATTTGGGAATTAGAATACCAGGTAAACTGCCAGACCTTTATGATAAGAACTTTTTGTCTGAGCTGAAGGCCATACAACAGGACTTGCTGAAATGGGACTCTCCCACTATCTCTTGGTTTGGAAGGGCAGCCATTCTGAAAATGACGGTTCTTCCTCGAATGCTATATAAGCTGCAGACGATTCCGATAGCCCTGCCACCCTCCTTCTTTACAACCTACAAGAGGATATGTAGGAAGTTCCTGTGGGGGTCTAAAGCACCTAGAATTAGCTGGGCAAAGTTAGTTTTGCCTAAATTAGAGGGAGGTATTGGCCTCCCGGACCTGCAAAGGTACTATTGGGCGACTCATCTAATGCGGATAGTGGACTGGCGAGTCCACACCCGCTGTAAAGGTTGGGTCCACTTAGAGAATCAGATGGCGGGAGAAGACCTGGGGAAAGTTCCTTGGATCTCCAAGAAGCACTGTAGGCCTACCGCCCTGTCTCATCCACTGATAGGAGCTACCTTGTCGGCATTTACGAAGGCCTGTGACAGGCTTACGGTGTCCACAACGGATTGCGGATTGACTCCTCTTAGAGGTAATCCGGACTTCGTTCCAGGGCAAGATGGGAGGTACTAGATGAAAGAGTGGCCACACGATGAGATCTTGGCCAAGCACTTCTTCTCTGGGGATAGATTCCTATCCATGAAAGAGCTTGAGAAGATGTCTCTAACTAAGAAGTTTCCCCTGTTTGCTTATTTCCAAGTGCGGCATTTCCTGAATGATCCAAAGGTCAGAGGGTCGTTTGCGAAATCGCCTACGACACTTGAATCGCTATGCTTGAGTAACTCACCTCAGAGACGTGTGATTTCAACCCTGTATGCTTCCATGTTTAGAGCTCCCTTTGCTTCTATGCAGGCGGAACAGGTCTCTTGGGAAACCCGGCTAGCTAACTCTCTCCCGATTCAAGCGAAGGAATGGGAGAGAGTTAACTGGTTCATCTTCAAGGGTTCACTGAATGTGGGCATACAGGAAAATGGATACAAGATCAGGACACGGTGGTATAAGACACCGGACTTGGTACACAAATTCTGCACGGCAGTATCGGACCGATGCTGGAGGTGTGGACGAGCTCTAGGCACATTCCTTCATGTTTGGTGGGAAGTGCCCACTAATTCAACCGTATTGGCAGAAAGTACATGAAGTGACAACGGCGGTATCTACGCTACCCCTGGAGTTTTCATCAGCACAATATCTGCTTCATCTTTCAAACATTCCTAAAAAACGGTACCGCAATTCTGTAGCAATACATATGGTTAATGCCGCCAGACTGTGTGTTCCTGTTCACTGGAGAGCTAGGCTGCCACCAACTGTAAAAGAATGGGTGGCGCGTGTGAACCAGATTGCAGCGATGGAGGAGCTGATATGTATTGCTCAAGATGACATTCCAAAGTTCACTGGAGTCTGGAGTGAGTGGTGTAAATTCAGAAACACAGCTGACTACCATACTCTTACACGGAATTAGACTGGATCAGGATGCAGCGAATATACCTGTCTGATGTCCGCTGGTCTTTAATACCATTGACCTGTGCATTTTTCAATGAACTGTAGACGGCGGGGGTGGCGGGCCTCCCCGCTTAACCCCCCATTAGGGTATGACTTGATACCCTCTCCTCACCCCCCCCCCTTTTTTTTTTCTCTCTTCTTCTCCCCCTCTTCCTCTTCTTCTCTCTCTTTTTTCCTGTGGCCTCTTTCTTTAAGGCCTCTTTCCATTCGAGAATGGAGGGTTTGGAGGACGGGGTGGTCTTGAGCCCACTCCCTCACTCATCCCCTTCCATGTGGGAGGACCCATGTGACAGGTATGGGTCGGGGTTAGGCTGACAAGAGATCTGGGCTAATAGGTTGATGTACAAACCTTTTACGTCGTATGTATTCTTGGGGCACTCGTAGACTTCTTTAATGTACACCTGTATTGGGCATTGCCCCCGCAATTTATATATTGCCATTGAATGTGAGATTGTTATTTGCTTAAGGCTGTGCGATCTCTGCCTATACCCCTATTGTACACATTAAGATATAGATCCTCATATATGCTCTTGTATTACATGTTGATGGAACTATTTGACTTGTTCTGTTGTCACCATTTATGTCTTAATAAAATCTTTGTGGATAAAAAAACAAATGAGTTTGCCATATGCACATGTGCATCAGTTTGGCATCATGAGAATATTTAAAACTGTAACAGAAAAGAGCACACTCAAGCATAGCCAGGGTATTCCTTCACTAAGTTTGATAATTTGACATCGTTGTTCCTGTTTTTGTAGAAGTCAAAATGATAATTGGCAAACATAGGCCCAGATTCACATAGATGGGCGCATATTTATGCCTGCGTAGCGCACACATAGTACGCTATGCAGGCTCAGCGCGGAGAGGCATGCACTGAACTCAGCAAGCTATTGCTCCCAACTCTGCGCCGGCGTAGCATACATTTCGAAGGCGCAGGCTGGCGTAAGTGGAAGTAGGTGGAAGTGGACTAGAAGTGGGCAAGATCCATGCTAATGAAGCGTGACCCCATGCAAATGATGGGCCCGGGCGCCAGACAAGTACTTAAAATGAACTGTGCATGCTTAGAGACGTGGATGTATCCCCGTGCGCATGCTCACAACCACGTCGGAACAACTGGCTAAGATACGCCGGATCACTGTGTACGCCGTTAACGTAACCTACGCCCAGGCAGACCCACGTCCTATGTAAAATACGTAGGCTTGAGTTCCCTGGTGCAGACCTTTGCATGTCTGGTGCTGACTTACGCCTCCTTTATGGGGAATAACTTTACGCTGGACGGAAAACTTACGCGTGTTGCGTAGAGCCTGCGGCAGGCGCACGTACGTTCGTGAATTGGCGTATTTCCCTCATTTGCATATTTGAATGGCTAATCAATGGGAGCAGCAACATGTGTCCTGAAGAAAAAAGCGCCCATGTTACGCCAGGTAAGTAAGATACGTCGGCGTAGGGTGGCCAGTTTTTAGGCCTATATTGGTTTGTGACTCAGGCGCACAGATACGCCGGCGCACATTTGCACGTACGTCAGCGTAACATGATTTATGCCGGCGCAAGTGCTTTGTGAATTTGGACCATAATGTACAAGTCTTACGAAGACGAAACGTTGGGAGGAGACGTTCCCACGTCACCGCATCCAGACGGAAGGACGCACGCGTACCATCCAGCCGGCCGGCACCTTGCTTTTAAAATGCCCTATTGATTTCTAATTTTGTAAGTGCAACCTTTAATTTTTTATATATTAAATTCTATTGGATTTTACACTATGTGCGGTTTTATGTTGTTGCATGATATCACCAACACTGTCATCGGTTGATGTCCCATGGCTGCTGAACTACGATCCTTTTTTCTCTGAGTGCCTATATCTACCCTGTGGGGTCCAGATCTGGTAAGGGTCAGTGTGTGCAGAGGTGGTGGGTCCGCACTATTCCCTCCCCCGGTCGCAAGACTGTCCCACACGGGTGTAGTTATCTCAGTCATCCAAAAGGTTTTATACTATGCGAGTTTTTTGTCTTTTTTTGTCTTTGTTTTTATGGCGCTGAGATCCTGCAGTTTCAAATCTGTGCAAGTCCATTTATGATCGACACTCAGGAGATGGACACATCTATATCAGCTTGAGACTCCCTTCCTCTTCTGTTCACATACGTGTTATCAAGGTGGAGACATTATATATTTTTATTCAAGGTGGAGACATTATATTTTTATTTTTTATTCATCTGAGTTTTTTCACCACATTGACTATTTTTCAACACACCATAGACTTTGCATTGGCTTCCTCATGTCCATCAGGTGGAGTCTAATTTGATTCAATCTATTCATTTACCACTTTGTGTGGCTTTATTAGTCCAACGTTTTTCACTGAAACTACACATATAGTGTGGTGTTTTTCTTTATATTGGTATTTAATCTTTGTTGGTGGATCCATAATTGTACCCCATCTGTGTGATATTTATTATAATTGATTAATTTTATGTGCTCACATGATACACATTTAATTCGTTTATAATAATCACAGCATGCACTGTGCCCTTTATTGGTCATACATTCACAATTAAGCGCGATTCCTACTCTCTCTATATTGTTTTATGTTGTATAACATTTTTGAGTCGCAGCTGTTACCTGTTAGGTTGTTACTGGGTATGCGCAAATTTATTTTCTTATATATATATATATATATATATATATATATATATATATATATATATATATATATATATATATATCTATATCAAACAATCTTTAAATGGGCCGTTGTGCTGTAAGCAAGAATAAGCTTTCTAATGCTGCTCAGAAAACATTACAATTGTTCATGATGATGGTAAATTTGATACTTGTCAACAACTCAGCTATTTTTAAAAGTGTGCCAGAAGCTAGTATTTGGCAGCATTGGGTTCAGTTATTTTACAATGCCAAAAGACTGAACGAGTGTAGGTCACATTGCACATGACATGCTTCATTCTGTTCAAAAGGTTTCACTGTTACTTTGTAGCATCTTTGGAATGCTTTTTCTTAATCTAATTTTCCTATGTTAGTTACTAATTTTAGAGATTATTTTATGTAAATTTTTATAGCATAGACTTTGGACAATTTACCGTATTTATCGCGGTATAACGCGCTCCCGCGTATACCGCGCACCCCCAAAGTGCCCCCCAATCCTGTGAAAAAAAAGTTATTTTGTACTTACAGTTTTGGTGTCTTGCGCGGCGTCCATCGGCGGCCTCGTCGGGTTCGGCGTCCTTCTGCGGCTTCGGTTGTCCTTCTGCAGCGGGTGTGGTGTCCTCTTCGGCGGGTCCGGTGTCCTCTTCGGCGGGTCCGGCGTCCTCTTCGGCGGGTCCGGCGTCCTCGCGTCCTCCCCGCTCGTTTCCTGCGCCGAGTTTTGAATACTGCGCCAGCATATACTGAGCGCAGTACACTCAGGCAGGCTCGGCAACTTTCGCGCTCACGTCCTGTACGTCCAGGACGTGACCGCGGAAGAAGCCGAGACTGGCCGAATATACCCGAGTGTACTGCGCTCGGTATATGTCGGCGCAGTATTCAAAATTCGGCGCGGGAAAGCGGGTATCGGCGTATATTGCGCACCCACGATTTTGCCCTGATTTTCAGGACAAAAAAGTGCGCGATATATGCCGATAAATACGGTAAATGTAGACATAAATATGTAACTGTTAATAATATACTGTATTTATTGGCATATAACACTCACTTTTTTACCCTGAAAATAGAGGGTAAAATGTGCCTGCGTGGTATACGCAAGGGGCTGTGGAACGTTTTTTTTTCTAAAACTTCCCTCTTAAAGTTAGTGTGCGTGTTATACACCTGTGCATGTTATACACCGATAAATACGGTAATGCATGTATTAATAGCAGAACTACAGTGTGCATTAATGTCTTTTTCATAACCTCCCCTGCATTACTGTTTATTTTTTATTTTTTATATATATTAATATGCTCCAGAGCACCTTAAAAAGCAGTCATAAATGGTGACCAGGTCTTCTGTGGTGTCATCACATCACACTATAAAAAGGTGTCACTTATCTTGATTCCTGTAGTCATAGCTATTTTGTGAATAGAGTAATGCCGCGTACACGTGAACGGAAATTCCGACAAGAAAACCGTAGATTTTTTTTAGACTAAATTTTGGCACAAACTTGTGCTGCACACACAAGGTGACACAAAATACTGACCGTCAAGAATGTGGTGACACTACAACACTACAACAAGCCGAGAAAAATGTGTCGAATTGATTCCGAGCATGAATGTTTTTTTGCACTACGCAATTGCATACAGACAATTGGAATTTCCAACAAGAACTTTTCCCATCGGAAAAATTGAGACCCAGATGAAGCCTACACACGTAATTTCTCACAAAAGCTCACATCAAACGTTCCAACCGTGTGTACGCTGCATTACTGCTACTCGATGGCTTACATTGCCTCTATTTATGTCAGGAGGACCAATGGGTGTGTGTATGACAGCTAGGCCCCTATGGTATGACTCTGAGCATCACACAGACTGGAAGTGCAACAGGGAGGGTGAAGGAGCAGAGAAGCAGACATACTTGTACAAGAACTACATAATTGGACTCCAAATAAGTGAACAGAAGTGGCTGCACAGTTGTATGAATTGCATGTTATTGTGATAACTTATTAATATTTTTTTAATTTGTTTTTGAATAACAGATGCATTTTTATCTCGTATGATTATGTTGTAAACTCATTTTGGCACCTTTAAAGTCCCGCTCATTGTGTCCCTATATTTGCTTATAATTGGGATGTGTTGCCTATTTTGGCCTTTCACTGGCCAAAACTTGCAAATAAGTGAACAGGTGAGGCTGGAGTTATGCTTTAAAAATGTTTGCTTTAAAAGAATCTACATTTTATCCTTATAATAACTTACTAATGCTGTGCAGAGTTTGATCACCTGAGGAAAGATAATGGAATGACTGTAAGTGGCAGTACATCTTATTTTGCCATTTTAAAGCTTTGCTAAATTACTCTTGAGCACATTGTTGATTTATGAAATAAGCTTTGTAATTTAGGTGACCTTATTTCACTTTAGCAAGCCAGCCATTTCAATAAATGTCTATCACTAATGAGTATTACTTTAACCAACACATTCTCTTACTTTTAATTTCAATTTGTTATTCTCTCACTTATGTCTTTATACATCCAGTCAGTTGAAAAGGTCCATCTGTTCTAATAGCATTGCTTTCATAAGTGTTCCTAATGGGAATATATTTTTTATTTCTCTGTATGCATTGGTCATAAGTTTATATCTAAGGTTGATATGTTCCGCTACTAATATTTGATATTTGAGCCAAAATCATTAAACTAAAGTCAACTTGTCACAAACTTTGCTTATTCGGGTTGTATAAAAAAAAAAAAAACAGAAATGCAAGTTACCTTCAGTAAAAACAGCTTGTCAAGTTACTAGTCAGAAGTTATATGTATATTTAGAATTTTCTTGTAAATGTATACTTTGGCCTCATCTTTGATCCCGTTAATTGTCCCTGTTGTTCTGGTGTTGTGCTTAATGAGCTTCCTGGAATAATTAGAAGGATGAGGTAAGAGACTTTTACAGAAATCATTTAAGCCCTGTACACAAGATTGGTTTGTCTGATGAAAAAAGACAGATGGACTGTTTTCATCGGACAAACCAATCGTGTGTGGGCCCCATTGGTTTGTTTTCCATCAGTGAAAAAAGATAGAACATGTTTTAAATTTTTCCTATGGATAAAAAACCAATAGAAAAAAACGATTGTCTGTGTGGAAGTCCATCGGTCAAAAATCCATGCATGCTCGGAAGCATTAAACTTAATTTTTCGCAGCATGTCGTGGTGTTTTATGTCACCGCATTTTGGATTGGATTTTTGACTGATGGTGTGTAGACAAGACTGATGAAAGTCAGCTTCATCAGATATCCCACGAAAAAATCCATCGGATTAGATTCCATCAGATATCCGATTGTGTGTACAGGGCTTTAGATTTACGTTGAAAGTCCAACTCCTGACAAATAAAAAAGTCATCCCTTGCAGTGGGGTTGTGCTTACATTGCAGGGGTTAACTGCTCATTTATGTCTAGGGGAATAATTAAAGGAGATTTAATTACTGGATCCTCTGCTTCTCCAGCTTCAGGTAGACCGTTTCTTGCAGCTTCTGCATCCTTGTGCTCCACTGGTCTAGGGTCCTGACATCATGAAGACCAGAGCAGGACTATGCCCTGCACCATGAGAACACCAAATTACAGTCCACCAGAAGATGGCAGGGGAGTACTGCCTGATGGGGGGGGGGGGGGGGCAGAGAATATGATACTTATTGAAGTAAGCAGGACCTTGTTTTTTTGTTGGCTCCTCTCAGTTCTCTCTGGTTCTGACATCACCCTACTCCTGCTTATATCAGTTTGTCTTCCATGTGGTGACCCAGTTGACTCAGACTAATCTTGGTGCCTGACCTCAACCTAGCCTTGATGTTGCATTCTTTTTTTTCCCATGTAACTTGGGTTGGCATGCTCCATTGACCCTTTGTACTTTAAATTAATGGCACTCAAGCATCAACAAATGTGTGCCATATGCAACTGTGCATTAGGAAGGCTAAATATGAATATTCAAATCTGTAAATCTATTTCTCCTCTTCATTAGACACAATTAGCAATTTACCCTTGCAGTGTTGATGCAGTCCCACTGAATCGCCTATAAAAAATCCAGTGAAGTACCTTGTATGTACTTGGGTATTCCCTGGCAGGTTCTGAAAGCTGTCAGAAACTGTTACATTACTTGTTTTGCAGACACTGTAAATACAGAAAAATAGCCGTTGATCATACTAGAAATGCAGTCAGCTCATTTCCCCCTGAAGAGGTGCATGCCTCTTCTGCTGTAATCCTTCATCTGCTGGTGCCGGGCACTCAATGTTCTCTGGCACCTGCCAATCATTAGTAAACAACACAGAACAGTGTAACAAGGCAGGATGCCTTTTTAGCAGGAGGAGGAATTGATTCTATGTTCCTGAAAAGCAGGGACTAGACTCAATTTCTTCCCCTAGTAAAAACAGCACAGTTTACACCAAAACACTCTCTAGGTACACAATTATCCCGCAAAGTGTCAAAAGTATCAATTAGTGTCCGATTGCAACATCACAGTCCTGCTATAAGTCACTGATCACCGCCATTACTAGTATAAAACAATGATTGTATACATTTATTGCATAGATTGAATATGCTATAATGTTCGCATAAACCAATCAATATACGCTTATTGGGATTTTTCTTCTTACCAACAACATTTAGGGGCATACATATTGGCCTGAATTTATGAAGAATTGTTTTATTTAAAAAAAATTGTATTCAATATGTTTTATAGCAAAAAGTGACAAATATTTGTATTTTTAAAATTTGTTATGTTTATTGCACAACAAAATTGGAGTGGTGAAAAAATACCACCAAAAGAAAGCTCCATTTATGGGAAGAAAGGATATTGTTATTATTATTATTTTGTTTGTGTACAGCACTGCATGACCTCGCAATTGTCAGTTAAATCGGAAATCTTTCGAAGGTCAAGTGGTTAACTTCTTGTAGTGAACTGACCTTACAGTGCCTCTGCTACACTGAAATCATAAGCAGTGTTATCAGCCTTGCCTGAGTTCTCCCCAATTTTCCTTATCTTTATAGCATAAGGGGGGGTGGGGGGTGTTATATCAGGGTGTAACTGGACAGGGCTGACCATGCTATTTGGGATTCCTGTGCTACAGAGACAACATTGTTAGCTTAGACAATATTTCTGGCACAATAAAGCCCTGTACACATGATTGGATTGTTCGATGAAAACAGACCGATGGACTGTTTTCATCAGACAAACCGATCGTGTTTTTAAAATTTTGGATAAAAAAACGATAGAAAAATCTGATTGTCTGTATGGAACTTCATTGGTCAAAAATCCATGCATGCTCACAGGGCCGGCGCTCCCACTAGGCGAATTAGGCAGCCGCCTAGAGCGCATTTCCACTAGGGGCGCAACCACAGCTGCTAGGTCCCCTCCAAAGGATCGTATCCCTTGAAGGGTGGTGGCTGGTGCATGAGGAGTGTAGCGGGAGGCTAGCTGCAGAGTCGCCGGGCGGGGAGAATGTGCAGACAGATCCCCCTCCCCCTTCCCCAGAGCGACCATGCCGATGTCCAGCAGCAGCTGTGGGTGTCAGCTCTCTTCCCGCCCCCTCCCTTGGTGATCTGCAGCCATTGGAGGAGCAGGGCGGGCAGCACTGTGCACAGAGAGATATGCGGGAGGAATCCATCCAGCCTGGTACATACTCACATACATACACTGGCCGTCAGTCCACTTCCCTTGGAGCTGGATGAGTCCAAAGTAAAGATGCTCACGCAGCCCGTCCCCGTTAAAACAAGCCAGCATCTCCGCCGCCAGCATCTGGAGCCTGGGGGTTGAACCAAAGGATCAGCTGATCTGAATGGGGGAGGAGCTAGAAGAAGTCTCCTGTGATCCTGGGACTGACGCCCACTGCCTGACATGTGGAGGGAGCTGGAAAGAAGCGCCACAAGGTAAGAACAAGTCAGGTGGTGGGGGGAAGCGCTGGGGATGAGGGTTTCCAGTCAGACTCTTTCACTGGTGTGTGACTCCCTTCACTTGGCTGCACCCCCCTCTCCTTTCCATCTGACTCTATCTAACCACCTGGTATATTCCCCCTGCTCATCCCCCCCACCTGGCTCATCCATCCACCTGACTTATCCTCCCACCTGGCTCATCCCCCCCAGCTGACTCATCCATCCACCTGGCTTATCCATCCACCTGACTTATCCTCCCACCTGGCTCATCCCCCCCACCTGGCACATCCCCCCACCTGGCTCATCCCCCCACCTGGCTCATCCCCCCACCTGGCTCATCCCCCACCTGACTCATCCCCCCACCTGACTCATCCCCCCACCTGACTCATCCATCCACCTGGCTCATCCATCCACCTGGCTCATCCTCCCACCTGGCTCATCCATCCACTTGGCTCACCCCCCCCCCACCTGGCTCATCCATCCGTCTGGCTCATCCCCCCACCTGGCTCATCCCCCACCTGACATCCATCCACCTGGCCCCCCACCTGACTCATCCCCCCACCTGGCTCATCCATCCATCTGACTCATTCCCCCATCTGGCTCATCCCATTCACCTGGCTCATCCCATCCACCTGACTCATCCCATCCACCTGGCTCATCCCCACCACCTGACTCATCCCCCCACCTGACTCATCCATCCACCTGGCTCCCCACCTGGCTCATCCATCCATCTGCCTCATCCCCCCACCTGGCTCATCCCATCCACCTGACTCATCCCATCCACCTGACACATCCCATCTACCTGACTCATCCCATCCACCTGACTCATCCCATCCACCTGCCTCATCCTCCCACCTGACTCATACATCCACCTGGCTCATCTATCCGCCTGGCTCATCCATCCACCTGGCTCATCCATCCACCTGACTTATCCTCCCACCTGTCTCACCCCCCCCCAGCTGACTCATCCATCCACCTGGCTTATCCATCCACCTGACTTATCCTCCCACCTGGCTCATCCCCCCCACCTGGCACATCCCCCCACCTGGCTCATCCCCCCACCTGGCTCATCCCCCCACCTGGCTCATCCCCCACCTGACTCATCCCCCCACCTGACTCATCCCCCCACCTGACTCATCCATCCACCTGGCTCATCCATCCACCTGGCTCATCCTCCCACCTGGCTCATCCATCCACTTGGCTCACCCCCCCCCCCACCTGGCTCATCCATCCGTCTGGCTCATCCCCCCACCTGGCTCATCCCCCACCTGACATCCATCCACCTGGCCCCCCACCTGACTCATCCCCCCACCTGGCTCATCCATCCATCTGACTCATTCCCCCATCTGGCTCATCCCATTCACCTGGCTCATCCCATCCACCTGACTCATCCCATCCACCTGGCTCATCCCCACCACCTGACTCATCCCCCCACCTGACTCATCCATCCACCTGGCTCCCCACCTGGCTCATCCATCCATCTGCCTCATCCCCCCACCTGGCTCATCCCATCCACCTGACTCATCCCATCCACCTGACACATCCCATCTACCTGACTCATCCCATCCACCTGACTCATCCCATCCACCTGCCTCATCCTCCCACCTGACTCATACATCCACCTGGCTCATCTATCCGCCTGGCTCATCCATCCACCTGGCTCATCCATCCACCTGGCTCCCCACCTGGCTCATCCTCCCCACCTGGCTCATCCCCCCACCTGGCTCATCCCCCCACCTGGCTCATCCCCCCACCTGGCTCTTCCTCCCACCTGGCTGCACCCCCTCTCCTGTCCACCTGTCTCCATCCCTCCACCAGGAGTTCTGGTGCTATTTTTTTTTTTTTTTTTGGGGGGGGGGGGGGGTGGGGGCAAGTAGCTGGTCTTGCCTAGGGTGCAAAATAGTCTAGCGCCGGCCCTGCACAGAAGAGGGAAAGGAGCTCTTTCACAGTGATAGCAATTAGAGCGGTTATATTGGCACCGGGCTCCCCGATTGGAGAGGAGAGCCCTTTAAAGGTGGAAGGAGGGGAGGTCCCCCTTTTGCCACCTGTAAAAGTGATCAAGAGGCTGTAGACCAGGGATCCTCAAACTACGGTCCTCCAGCTGTTGCGGAACTACACATCTCATCAGTGGCGGTGCATCCATAGGGACGCCGGAGCGCTGCCCCCCTCTGGATCGCTCACATCCAGTAAAATATACAGATTCATACACTGTATAAATCTGTATATTTTCGCCGCTGACGCCCACTATTCAGCTGACCGGACATTGAGCGCCGGTCAGCTGAATAGCGGCAGCTGACTGGCTGTGTGGAAGTGCCTATCAGAGCCACTGGCTCTGATAGGCTTTCCGAGTACAGCCCTGAGGCTGTAGTCGACTTCCTGAAGCTTATCCTCGGGATGTACCGGCCGTGCGTTCTGAGGATAAGACTGACAGGCGTCTCAGCCAATCAGGTAATCTGATTCTAGTAATCAGTAACCGGATTGGCTGAAGCGTCATCGAGGGCGGGACTAGGGGACATCGAGGGACGGTAGAAGCCAGAAAGGTTAGTGCCAGGGGGGTACTGGGCATGGTTGCTACAAGTGGGGGCACAGTGGTGACAATTGGGGGCAGAGTGGCAACAATTGGGGGCAGAGTGGCAACAATTGGGGGTACAGTGGCTACAAGTGGGGGCACAGTGGTGACAATTGGAGGCACAGTGGCGGCAATAAGGCGTGCAGTGGCTACAATTGGGGGCACAGTGGCGACAATTGGGGGCACCGTGGCGACAATTGGGGGCACAGTGGCTGTGTTTGATGGCATAGTGGTGACAATTGATGGCATGGCACAGTGTCGACAATTGGGGGCACAGTGGCAACAATTGATGGCACAGTGGCTGCGTTGGATGGCATGGCACAGTGACTGCATTTGCTGGCATGGCACAGCGGCTGTGTTTTGCTGGCATGGCACAGTGGCTGTGTTTTGATGGCATAGCACAGTGGCTGTGTTTTGATGGCATGGCACAGTGGCTGCGTTTTGATGGCATGGCACAGTGGCTGCCCTTTGATGGCACGGTGGCTGCGTTTTGATGGCACGGTGGCTGCATTTGATGGCATGGCACAGTGGTTGCGTTTGATGGCACAGTGACTGCATTTGATGGCATGGCACAGTGGTGACAATTGATGGCACAGTGGTGACAATTGATGGCACAGTGGTTGTGTTTGATGGCATGGCACAGTGACTGTGTTTGATGGCATGGCACAGTGGCTGTGTTTGATGGCACAGTGGCTGCATTTGATAGGTACAGTGAGGCTGCAATTGTTTTTTTTTTTTTTTTTCGTTTGCACCCCCCCAAAAATGTTGAGCACCAGCCGCCACTGCATCTCATGAGGCATTGTAAAACTCTGACATTCACAGACGTGACTAGGCATGATGGGAATTGTAGTTCCTGAACAACTGGAGGGCCATAGTTCGAAGACTTATGCGTGTAGAGCCACATGGACCATTTTTTCCCAGATAGGAATCGCTCACAGAAAAAGAATCATACCAAGACCATTGTAGCTGCACTGATCCTGATCCCTGCTGAACTAAAGCGGGGGTTCACCCTAAAACAGTTTTCTAACATTACATGGAGCCGACCTATGAGACCGACAGTATGCTGTTTTTTTTTTTTGCGTACATACCATTTTAGGGCCATTTTCACCCCCGGCTTCCCCGCGGGAGTGGGCGTTCCTAATCACAGTCTGTGATTGACGTGCTTCCGACCGGTGCATACTGCGTGTCACGAGTTGCCGAAAGAAGCCGAACGTCGGCTTTATAGGGCGCCTGCGCACCGACGTTTGGCTTCTTTCGGCAACTCGTGACGTGCAGTATGCGCCCAGTCCCGCACGATTACCTACACGGAAGTCGGGGGAGAAAATAGCCCTAAAATGGTATGTACGAAAAAAAAACAACAGTATACTGTTGGTCTCATAGTTCGGCTCCATGTAATGTTAGATTTTTTTTTTAGGGTGAACCCCCACTTTAAATCAATGTATGACTGGCTCTAGTTTGCCTCTGTAGATACACTGGGACAGATTCTCAAAAGAGATACGACGGTGTATCTCCAGATACACCATCGTATCTCTGTATCTGGCCCTGGGTATCTATGCGACTGATTCTTAGAATCAGTTACGCATAGATTTTGCTTAGATCCGACTTGCATAAGTCACTTACACCGTCGGATCGGAGTTGTAATGTTACGCTGGCCGCTAGGTGGCGTTCCCGTCGATTTCAGCGTTGAATATGCAAATGAGCATGATACGCCGATTCTCGAACGAAGTTGCGCGCTGTCGATGTAGTTTACGTAGTTTGCGTATGAGGGGTAACCTTGCGTAGGTCCGACGTAAGCCATGTTAAGTATGGACGTCGGGACAGCATTGTGTTTTTCCATCGTTTACGTTGTTTACGTAACTCGTCGCGAATAGGACTGTATGTTAATTACGTTGCCGTCGAAATCAATGTATTTGCGGAGTACTATGGAGCATGCGCAGTGGGCGACGTTTACGGCCGGCGCATTCGCAGTTCGTTCGGCGCGGGGGCGCGCTTAATTTAAATACAGCATGCCCCCCTCCTTCCCTATTTAAATTACGCGGCCTTACGCCGTCCCATTTACGCTACGCCGCCGCAAATTACGGAGCAATTGCTTTGAAAATACAGCACTTGCCCGTAAAAAGTGCGGAGGTGTAGCGTAAATGGGTTACGCTAGGCTACGCAAAAAAAGCAGAGATGTACGAGAATCTGGCCCCCAGTGTTGTTATTCCAGGCACAACAGGCCCCTGTGCACAGGTGGCATCCCACACTGTGTATTTTCCGCCCTTGGATGACATCTAGCACCGCGTGTCACCGGCCCACAGATAATGTGGCACACAGGATATGGCAGTTGTACACACATGAAAGGAAAATGGGAAACGGTCCATTATACAACATTTTTATAAGATATGCCCTTTTCAGATGGGCGTTCCTGTCAGGTCCACCTATCAGTTTTTCCAGCTGACTTGATCGGAGGGTCCATTCATTCCTATGGACAAGCAGCTGTACACAGACTTATGTCCATTTTCACCCGCCTACCTCGGGGTCCGATCAGGCCTTTAAAGAAAAAAAGGGAGAAGACTCAGTTTTCAGTTTAAGGTGAAGCGGCTCCTGCTGAACTGCCCGAGATTCAAACCATGTATGGGCAGGTTGATTGCACCCAAGCTGATTGATCGATCAACTTGGGTACAACTAGCCTGTTGGATTTTTCATGAGATCATTGTCAGAGGTTATAGCCTTTAGTAATAATCACTGTGGCTCTCCCCATGAGGAGAACATGATAGCTCCACGGGATGGATTCCCCCATCAACATCAGTGTTGATGTGGGAATGCACCTATTTTCTTTCCTGCAACCACAGGTTGAAAATCTAACCATCTATGGCTGGCTTAACAGTCATCGGAGTTGCACCTGCTTTGACTAGATACTACAAGGTTGGAATTAGACCTGCGTTCCGGTGCATTGCGTTTAGAACAAATAAAAAAAAATATTACACACACCATTTATTTTTTATATAATCACATGTTAATCAATGTTTTGTACAATATAACAATAAAGTATATACATAATTTCTTCTGCCATGATGAACCACAATGCATGGTAGTGCGTTGATCTGAGTTGTGTTGCATTGCACTGCATGTGTGTTGGAAGTGTGTTTGGTCAATGTGTTGGGGTACCATTGACGATGGATGGCACTGCAACACATTGATGCTTGTAACCAGTGGCGGGTGATCAAAATTTTTTGGGGGGCGCAAACAAACGAAAAAAAAAAACAATTGCAGCCTTACTGTGCCCATTAAACGCAGCTACTGTGCCCATCAATTGCAACCACTGTGCCCATCAAATGCAGCCACTGTGCCGATCAAATGCTGCTGGCTCTGATAGGCACTTCCACAGCCAAGCAGCTGCCGTTATTCAGATGGCCTGGGGTCGCCAGGGGGCCAGCCATCTGAAATGTCGGCGGCAGTGGCACCAATATCAGTGGCGGTGCGAGAGCGAGAGGGGGCGGCGCTCTGGCGCCCTCTATGGACTCACCGCCACTGCTTGTAACGTGTATTAACATAGGTTGCAGTAATGGTCACCATTTACCACAACACAAAGGTGGAATTTGGCTCTAAGCATGTCAATTCACAGAACAATCCAAAACACAGCATACTTACTGTACCAGCTAGCCAGCATAATATAAAGAAAAAAGTCTAAACTGTTTCCACAATTTACATTGGATGCAAATATATATGTGAAGCCGCACTGCCACGTCAAGGCCCCTCTGCAAAGTGCAGTCCCTAACTCTACTCTAAAGTCATTTCCAAATTGAGAAATATATAGCAAGAAATAAATTGAGTGTCTAAACTAGTCCAAAAATGTTAAAACAGAGGTTTTTGTTGCATATATTTGCATTCATAAGTGAAGCTACATAGAGCTCCCAGGGATCCCATTGGATCTCCCTCATGGCTTGTGCCTGGTCACAGTGAGACCTCGTATGATTGGGATTTCTGTGTCGCTTTAAGGTAAAGTTTCCAAGGTACATGCCTGTTACCCCTCTAACTTTTAGGTGCTCGTAGGGATACTGGTGTTAAGTTTATAAAGTCTCTAGCACTCGAAATTTGACAGTACCAGAAGATCAAAAAACTGGCCTCCAACCTCCCCTTATAGCCAGTCCAACACACGCCTAAAAAGTATCAGCCTCCAACCTTCCCCTTCTGGGGCCTGAACGGCCCACCCTTCTGGAGCCTGAACAGCCCACCCTTCTGGGGCCTGAATGGCCACCCTTCTGGAGGCTGAGCGGCCCACTCTTCTGTGGAGCCTGAACAGCCCACCCTTCTTGGGCATGAACAGCCCACCCTTCTGGAGCCCAAACGGCCCCCCTTCTGGAGCCTGAACGGCCCACCCTCCTGGAGCCTGAACGGCCCACCCTCCTGGAGCCTGAACGGCCCACCCTCCTGGAGCCTAAATCGGCCCACCCTCCTGGAGCCTGAACGGCCCACCCTCCTGGAGCCTGAACGGCCCACCCTCCTGGAGCCTGAACGGCCCACCCTCCTGGAGCCTGAACAGCCCACTTTGCTGGACCCTGAACGGCCCACTTTGCTGGACCCTGAACGGCCCACTTTGCTGGACCCTGAACGGCCCACCCTGCTGGACCCAGAACGGCCCACCCTTCTGGAGCCTGAACGACCCACCCTTCTGGAGCCTGAACGACCCACCCTTCTGGAGCCTGAACGGCCCACCCTTCTGAAGCCTGTACGGCCCACCCTTCTGGAGCCTGTACGGCCCACCCTTCTGGAGCCTGTACGGCCCACCCTTCTGGAGCCTGAACGACCCACCCTTCTGGAGCCTGTATGGCCCACCCTTCTGGAACCTGAACAGCCCACCCTTCTGGAGCCTGAACGGCCCACCCTTCTGGAGCCTGAACGGCCCACCCTTCTGGAGCCTGTACGGCCCACCCTTCTGGAGCCTGTACGGCCCACCCTTCTGGAGCCTGTACGGCCCACCCTTCTGGATCTGGTTGCAATGGGCACAGTGAGGTCTGGCTACAATGGACACTGTGAGGTCTGGCTGCAATGGGCACCCTGAGGTCTGGCTGCAATGGGCACCCTGAGGTCTGGCTGCAATGAGCACAGTGAGGTCTGGCTGCAATGGGCACAGTGAGGTCTGGCTGCAATGGGCACAGTGAGGTCTGGCTGCAATGGGCACAGTGAGGTCTGGCTGCAATGGGCACAGTGAGGTCTGGCTGCAATTGGCACAGTGAGGTATGGCTGTAATGGGCACGGTGAGGTCTGGCTGCAATGGACACAGTGAGGTCTGGCTGCAATGGGCACAGTGAGGTCTGGCTGAAATGGGCACAGTGAGGTCTGGCTGTAATGGGCACAGTGAGGTCTGGCTGTAATGGGCACGGTGAGGTCTGGCTGCAATGGGCACCGTGAGGTCTGGCTGCAATGGGCACCTTGAGGTCTGGCTGCAATGGGCACCTTGAGGTCTGGCTGCAGTGGGCACAGTGAGGTCAGGCAGCAATGAGCACCGTGAGGTCTGGCTGCAATGGGCACCGTGAGGTCTGGCTGCAATGGGCACAGTGAGGTGTGCAAATGGGCATTGTTGACCCTCTTTTCCACTTACAGTAGCTGCTGCATTATTACCCTAGGCTTATATTCGGGTCAATATGTTTTCCCAGTTTTTTGTGGTAAAAGTAGGTACCTCGGCTTATATTCGGGTCGGCTTATACTTGAGTATATACAGTAGTGAGTGATTGTAAAGGACTCTATCTGACTTGCTGCAGCTTCTAATGCACATTGTGAGAAGCTCACAGTGTGCAGTGAAATCAGAGTAAGCAATTTCAGTCTAGAAGAGGAACCTGTACAACTGTTCAAGACTGAAGGTCGGCTTTAACCCCTAACAATCAAGGACTAGGTGACAACACTGAAGCACATTTAGGGGACAAGGGCAGAGCGTTGTCACCCTACAATAGGAAGCACCTATTGTATATCTCAGCAACAAAAATAATTGATCCCGTTTCCCTCTTTCTTGAGATTTACTGTTTGATGTGTTACAATGTATCTTCATAATTGTCTGACATGTTGCTGCCTGCTGGAAGTATGTAGAGAATGACGAATCTTCAAGCCTGACAGCCAAATACGGCCTGAATGTATAATAGATCCGAAAAGTCACTTCTCTCCCAGTAACACTCTCTGGATGGGTATCACTGATAAAATTGCTCCCTACAATTTACTTTCCTCTACAATGAAAATTCTTCACATGCCGGACAGCGCTCATTCACACCACTGATTCTTCCGTACAATTTTTAACCAGGTCATTTTCTGACATTTGTTGTTTATAATAAAAATCTTTTTTTATTTGCTAGAAAACTACTTAGAACCCCCCAAACATTGTATTTTATTTTTAGCAGAGACCCTAGAGAATGAAATGGTGGTCGTTGCATTTTTTTATGTCATACGGTTTTTGCGCAGTGGTTATTTAAACGTAATTTTTGTTTAAAAAAAATACACTTTAACCACTTTATATCTGGGCCAATTCTGACACTTCACTCATACATGTAAAACTCGACTTTTCATTGTGGTTTTTCAAACCCTATTTATTTTAGAAAAAAAAAGCCTTTCATAGATTATAAAAAAAACACATTATAGTTAGCCCAATTGTTTTGTATAATGTGAAAGATGATGTTACGCCGAGTAAATAGATACCTAAGGCCACGTACACACGACCAAATAAATCCATTCAAATCGATCTGACAGACCGATTTGATCGGATTTGTCTGCTGGGCTATTTTGGTTTGAGCGCTGTACACACGATCAAATCAAAATCCCCTCCGGCAGACAGCGCGGTGACGTGGCGGTGACGTTGATGCCGCCACGTCACCGCACCAGATAGTAAAACACTTCCGCGCATGCGCCGAATCCATTTGACGCATGCGCGAGCAGATATGTCTGCTGGTTAGTGTACTAACCAGCAGACATGTCGGACGGACAGGTTCCCAGCAGACAGATTTTAAAGCATACTTTAAAATCTGTCTGCTGGAAAAACCTGTCTCTCCGCCCGTACACACGATCGAATTTGTCTGCTGAAACGGTCCGTCGGACCGTTTCCAGCAGATAGATTCGATTGTGTGTACGCGGCCTAATATGTGAATTGTGTCTGCTTGTGGAATGGCCAGGGCCATCTTTAAGGCAGGGCAACAGGGGAAGCTGGACAAAAGGGGAAGCTGCCCTGGGCCCTGTCATTGTTGTGGGGCCCAAAGCAGCTGCCTCTTACTTGCCAACTATGCCAGTTTAAATTCCCTTGTCCCTTGAAGTTTTAGTCCTTTGCTGTGTCCTGATATCTCAGTGTGAAGTGCTGCTACTAATGCTGCCCAGCTCTGCCCTATTGTTATGTATGGATGACTCACCTGCAGACCCTGTGTTTAGATGTAAATAACCATCATTTATATGTAAATCATGGGAGCATTTATATGTAAATAGCGACAGCATGCATGTATAAATAACTGAGGTCGGCAGCATTCATATGTAAATAGCGGTGGCATTCATATGTATATCATGCCCCTCTGCAGTGAGAAACCAATCAGTGAGCAGTATTACTGTACAGTAACCTCTAGCAACCAATCAGTGAGCAGTATTACTGTACAGTAACCTCTAGCAACTAATCAGTGAGCAGTATTAGGCCCTGTACACACAATCAGACCGGGCTGATGAGACTTGTCTGACAGAACGTTTTCATCAGACAACTCTGAACTTGTCTGATGGTCTGATGTGCGTACACACCATCAGACCAAAATCCGATCAGGCCAGAACGCGGTGACGTAGAACAGAACGACGTGATGAAAAAACAAAGTTCAATGCTTCCAAGCATGCGTCGACTTGATTCTGAGCATGCGCGGGTTTATGGTCCAATGCTTTTGTGTACTAACCATCGAACCGGTCTGATGGGCCGTACACACCATCAAACTGGTCCGATGAAACTGGTCTGCAGACCAGTTTCATCGGACCGGTCTGATCGTGTGTACAGGGCCTCGCTGTACAGTAATCTCTAGCAACCAATCAACAAGAAGAAATCATGTGCTGTGACCTCTAGCAACTAATCAGTGAGCCGTACTGTGTGCTGTAACCTCTAGCAACCAGTCAGTAAGTGGTAATGATATGCTGTAACCTCTGGCAACCAATCACAATCACTGCCTGATCTGATACAGTAAACTGATTTTAAGTATAGCTGATATTTATTGAATGTTTAGAGCAGGTGGAGAGCAAAATTGCATGGGGGAGGGAGGGCCCAAGAATTGTTTTTGCCCAGGGTCCAATCAACATTAAAGACGGCCCTGGGAATGGGCCACAGTGTTTGAATTCTCCAGGCAAATGATGACAGGTTACCAGGTTAGAGTTGCACTGGAGGTCAGGCACTAGAATTTTAACCAATTATTACCATTTACATCTGTGTGTGGGAGTAACGTATGCCCATCCCTTGTCCTGTTCAGGAGGTTGCAGGAGAATACAGGGTGGGGCTAAAGAAGTCATCCTTGCTGAGGATTGCGGAAGTGCCAATCAACAAGGCATTTTCCTCCACACTTTTTCCGCTCACTGGATATTTTCTCTCATTTGGACCATGTTGTGGTTGTGCGTGAAAATGAAAGAAGATCAGAAATTTTTGAAATACCAAAAACCATGACACGTTCAAAGTCACCTTTTTCACCATTCTGATGCTCGGTTTAAACTTCAGCAAGTCGTTTTTACCTCGTCAAGATGCCTAAATGTATTGAGTTGCTTCCATGTGATTGGCTGCAGGGCCGCTGCTACCACTAGACAAACTAGGCAGCCGCCTGGGGCACACTGCTGCCTAAGGCGCCCGGTCACTGGTGTTCCTACTCTCTTCTCTCTGCAGCAAGCAACTCAGTCTCAGCAGGCAGCCGCCACTCCATTTGCACATAGTGTCAGAGGTACAGCGGTGGCAGAGGACTGTGTCTGTGTCCCGACTCCCGAATGAAGGGAAGCAAGCAAACATTCATTTATTATCGGACACTGGTAGGCTGCATTGATGGGTGCTGGAGAGGCTGCATTTGATGGGCGCTGTTGAGGCTGCAGGACAAAGGGGGTGAAGTCAGCGGTGGAGCCAGCGGGGCGGCAAAATGAGGTCTCGCCTAGGGTGTCTAAAATCTTTGCACCAGCCCTGCATGCTCAGAATCAAGTCGACGTATGCTTGGAAGCATTGAACTTAATTTTTTTTGGCTTGTCGTAGTGTTGTATGTCATCGTTTTTGGACACGATCGGATTTTTGACTGATGGTGTGTAGGCAAGACTGATTAAAGCCAGCTTCATCGGATATCCGACATAAAAATCCATCGGATTAGATTCCATCAGATATCCGATCGTGTGTACGAGGCTTTACAGTTATTTGTTCTGTGGATGCAAAACATGGGGAAGCATGCTTGCATTGCAGCTATTTACTTTTTTTTTTTTATTATTATTATTATTATTATTATTATTATTATTCAAGTTTTCTAAATCTGTGTTTCCACTGATTACTGTGTTCATGCAGTTTTCACTTATGCATTGTTCATCATAAGCTAAATCTGAGTTCCCTACTTTGTGAGAGGTTTGGCTTAAAGAATCAAGAAAATGAACAATACTTGTAATAACGTATTAGAGAGTACTTTATAGTTAGTTCAAGTTAAAGTACTGTTTTCTCTTACAAAACCCAACACTTGGCGGGAATGTTGGGTTTATATGAGGTCAAAGAAAGGCAGTATATTACACTGATAAAATAAATAAAATGTAACACTGACATTCATAAATATTTGTCCCCAAATATACAACAAAGCACATAGGATTGCTCGTGCTTGGTATGATTTCTAACAGCAGTAATTTATTTCTCTTTTTTTATTTATTTTATTCTTTTTTTATTTATTTTAGTTATAATATATTATTTTCCAAGTAATGCAACAGATCTTGATCCAGAATAACGCTTTTAATTGCTTTTGAACTTAGTGTATGTAAGGCCCAATGTTTTTTTTTTTTTTTTTTTTTTATGGAATGTAGAAGGGTTAGAACCTCTATCAGGTTTTTTGCTGTCTTTGTCCCCACTGGGATGATTCCCCTTCTATAATAGCCTTGGTGACTATTGCTTCCAGTACAGAAGGTTATAGAAAATTACAAAAAGTTGTCACAGGAAGAGGAGATGATGGGAAACCTTCCAATGGGTAAACTTGTTCTGGTGACCATTGTCTGTAAGGTGAGATCTCCATTAGGGATGAGCTTCGTATTCGAGTCGAACTCATGTTCGACCCGAACATCGTATGTTCGATCATTCGCTGAAATACAAACAAAACGGGTCGTTTGTGCCAAATTCGAGTTGCGTTTCACAGACCATAATTCACCGCGGCATCACTGGCTGATGCACTATGACCCGCAAGCTTGGCCAATCACAGCGCACAAAAAACGGAGAGCCATAATTGGCCAAAGCCAGGGGGTTTAGTACATACCGCACTCTATAAAAGGCCGCCTGCAGGTCGGCCTTGTGTAGTGTGTTGCAGGGGTGGTTAGAGAGGACAGAGATGAACAGAGAGAGTGTCATTTTTTGCAGGTAGATAGAGCAGGCAGGCAGGCTAGTCAGTTAATGTTACAGTGTGTAGAGGATATATATACATCCCAGGTGTTGTTCATATATTTATACACTGTATTGTTTAGCTAGATCAGTTCTTCCTAATTTACTGGCAGGCAGGTGATTGTGCTATTTAAAGCGGGGGTTCACCCTAAAACTATTTTCTAACTTTACAATGAGCTCACTCTCTACATTGACACTATGCCGATTTTGTTATTTATTTTTTGCTGTACATACCTTCGTACAGCTATTTTCCCCCACGGCTTCCGGGTAGTGAATGCCGTGGGACTGGGCATTCCTATCCAGCGGGTGATTGATGTGATGACAAAAACTAGCTCCCCCCGTCGCATAAGGAGCGTCACAAGTTTCCCGAAAGAAGCCGAACGGCGAGTCGGCTCTATACAGCGCCTGCGCACCGCTGTTCGGCTACTTTAAATATTGTACCTGCTGTGTGTCTATAGTATGCCTGTGAAAACGTCTTTGAGAGCCCAGGTCTTGCATGTATCAATGGGTACATGTATCAATGGAAAAAAGTTTTAAAAACTGTCGTTTTTTTCAGGCGTCCATTGATACATGTTCCCTGGGGCAAGACCCGGGTTCTCAAAGACGTTTTACAACAATAACTTGCATATTAGCCTTAAAAATTAGTACTTTTGAATTTTTAAACTTTTGAACATTCGAGTCCCATTGACGTCAATCAGGTTCTAAATGTTTGTGCGAACGTTCGGTCCGTTCGAAGATTCTGGTGCGAACCGAACGGGGGGGGGGGGGGGTGTTTGGCTCATGCCTAATCTCCATGATTTGCAGAAGGATATCTCTGTCATGGCAGAATATCGTATTCAAGAGATCTTTATCAGCATAATTTAATTAACCAGGACAATATTCAAAGTCTAATGCATGTACTGTACCTGGATATATGTTGGTCCAGTACTGAAAAAAAATAAGGGCAGGGTCTTTTTCTTCATGGATACTTCTCCAGTAGCGACTGGTGCTAAACTTTGTTTTTGGGGGGGCAAACCAACCCCCCCAGGTCTGCACTCAGCTCCCCATGGCGCCCCGCATTTAGCCCCTCCACTACCTCCCCGACTTCTCCTCCCGACCAATCAGATTCACCTCTTGTCCTGGTTGGCTGGGAGGAGAAGCCGGAGGACAATGGCAAATATTGATTTGCTAGTGTCACAAGTAGGTGGGTTCGGGGTGCAGTTCTCTGTGCCCCAAGCCCAACCTTTTTCAAGCCAATTAGAGCCTCTGTCTCTAATCATGTGGCTAAGGAAAAAACTCATAGAAACCTATGAGCTCCAGCTTCTGTACTACTCATTGGGTCCGTTAACGCAGTGATCATCAACCTTGTCCTGCAGGGCCCACTAACATGCCAGGTTTGCAAGATAACTGAAATACATCACAGGTGATATCATTTGCTGCTCAGTGATTGCAGTATTCTAGTCTGCATCTCCCCAAGGTAATACATAAAACCTGGCCTGTTAGTGGGCCCTGCAGGAATGGTTGATGACCACTGCGTTAACGGGTTCCTCATGTCTAATACTCAGGTGAAGACTCCAAAGTGAAGACTGGTGTCATGCCTAAGCTCAGGGCCAATGCCAGCATATCGGCAGATTAGGCTGCTGCCATGGGGTACCAGGATAGGATAGTAAAATCCAAACCCCCTGCCACGTAGTGCTCCCTGTCCTCTCAGCTTGCTTTGTGATCTCACATTCCCCACACTGCATCCTCAGCTGGCCTCTCTCTCTCTCTCTTGCCCCATGGAGCAGAGTCACCTTCCTCCCTGCAGAACACTCCAGTGCACACCATGAACTTCCCACACACTGATGGATACTGCAGGCTCGTCTCCCAGCCCTCCTTTAACACAGAGATCTGTCCCAGTCCAGAGAGTCCATGGATTGGAGGATGTGGACTTCTCGCTCTGTCCATGCTGCTGCTAGTAGACATGTGCAGACTGGAATATTTTGTTTTGTTTTTTCGTTTTCGTTTGGAAAATACATTTATTTAGTTACTCCCGAAAATTGTTTTGATTTATTTCGTTTTTCGTTGGGGAATAGCTTTCGTCCGAAAATCCAATAATACTTGGTTTCTGTCGAATGGCCAAAGAATATTCGACAGAACGTCAAATCTTTACGTCGAAACGTACATTTCCGTTCGAATATTCCACCTACAAGAATTCTAATGTTGTATGACTAGTAATAATGTCAAATCTATTTTCTCATAAATCGAAATCTAATCTCTGTAATGTCGAATCCATTATTTCTATAGTGTCGAATCTTTTCTCTATAATGTCGAAATCTTTTCCCTATAATGTCGAATCTTTTCCCTATAATTTCGAATCTCTCTATATCGAATTTGTACCGCAACGAAAATGAAAAGAAAGCATTTTTTATGTCGGATCTTTCGGTTTTTGTTTCTTGTGCTTTCGTTATCTTTTGTTAAAACGATAATGAAAAAAAATGATTTTCGGACGAAAATGCATTTTAACGAAAATGAATGCACATGTCTAGCTGCTAGAGAGGGAGCCTAGGTGGCCATGGATGAGTGCTGGGGTCATCAAGTCCTGCCACCCGTGACAGCAGACAGCCCCATCTCCAGCACTGCGCTGACTTCCTCACTGACAACCAGGTGCACACGCCGAGGTTGCACAGCCAGACCATCCTGGCTGGGATCCATTACCCACACTCCAGCAATCTCATTCTACACCTCAGTGAGTAAAAAAGCTCCATATTTTCCATAACCCATCCCATCTTCCCTAGAGACAGGGACCCTAGATCATGATCTCCAGAACATGCTGGTCTGCAGAGCTGGGATAAGAAAGTATATTTCTGGACAGCCACACTCTGAACAAACGTTGCCTTTATTAAAATAGGACAGCACTACAAGCCACAGCAAAACAGCAATCTGGACAGCTGACACGTTTCACACTATTTCCTAGTGTTTAATCCAGAACATGCACCTTTGTGTTTATAGACAAAAATCCTTGCACCAACCCTACCTAAACTGCAGTGATACATCACTGCAGTTTAGGTAGGGTTGGTGCACTCTTTATCCCTGGAAGAGAAGCAGCAGAGACCATGGCAGACTCAAGTTAAAACAAGCTTTGTTTTTTTTTTCTGTATCCTGAATGGGTGGGAGTGCGGAAAATTATAAGGATTTGGGATATGCCTTATAAAAATATTAAGGCTGGGTATTTAAATCTCTCAATGTGACATCTTTATGTAAATAAAATAATCTCAAATGGGTAATTCATAGAGCATGGGCTTAGACATAATAATAATTTTTGTGTAATAACCACTTAAGACCCGGACCAATACGCTGGTAAATGACCCAAGGTGTTTTTGCGATTCAGCACTGCGTCGCTTTAACAGACAATTGCGCGGTCGTGCGACGTGGCTCCCAAACAAAATTTGCGTCCTTTTCTTCCCACAAATAGAGCTTTATTTTGGTGGTATTTGATCACCTCTGCGATTTTTATTTTTTGCGCTATATACAAAAATAGAGCGACATTTTTGAAAAAAAAACACTATTTTTTACTTTTTGTTAAAAAAAAATCAAATAAACTAAATTTTAGTCAAACATTTAGGCCAAAATGTATTTAGCCACATGTCTTTAGTAAAAAAAAAAATCGCAATAAAAAAAAATAGCTACCTAGCGGGAACAGCGACACTAATACAGCGATCAGAAAAATGATCGCTTAGTGACGCTGGCAATAGGGAGTGAAAGGGTTAACTAGGGCGGTGATCAGGGGGTTAAAACTTTATTAGGGGGGGCTATCCTGAACCTAACACTAACTGTTTTTTACACTGCCTGTCACACTGACACTAAATGCAGTGATTAGATCACTGCATTCAGTGACACTGCGACAGGGGGGTGGGCGATCACAAGGGGTTAATATGCCTATGTGAGTGTGTGTCAGTGTTGTGTTGGTGCACACTTACTTGTGATGTCTTCTCTCATCAGCAGCGCTGGGAAACAGCGCTGCGATGAGAGGTGACATCATTTCCTCCTTCCTGTGTAAACACAGGAGGAGGAACTGACAGGATGGGAGCGCGCTCCCATTGGCTGGGAGCGATCGCGGGGGGGCGGGTAAGCGCCGACATCCGCCCGCTGATCCCGGATCGCTCCCGGAGCCAGGGGGACCCCCACACGCCGCGGAGGGGGTCCCGATGGGACCCCCGAACCGCACTTAGGCGGGGACGTAAATTTACGCCCTTGTGCCTGTACGTGCCATTCTGTGGCCGTATATGTGCGTGCGGGGGTCCTTAAGTGGATAATAACCAACTGTAGTAATATTTATGTTTTGTATGTATAGAACAAAATACAGTAAAACCTTAGTTTGAGAGTAACTTGGTTTGAGAGCATTTTGCAAGATGAGCAAAATGTTTTTATACATTTTGCCTTGATATACAAGCGATGTCTCGATATAAGAGTAGCCAGGGGAGGGCTGGCAACCATTGGCCTAGGGGGCAAGTCCAGTCAAGTAGCCCATTGAACTACTGAATCAGCTCAACATGCATGGCCCATCTGTTTTTTCAATGCAGCCTCACCAGTGCCCATCAGGGCAGCCAACTCCAGAGCCCATCAATGCAGCCTAATCCTTGGGGCAGGTTACATGTGGTGTATGGGGGGAGATGGGGGTCAGCTAGGAGTATCAGGGTCTCTCATCTCAGTGATCTCAGCTCAGCAGGTCCTCGCACCACACAGCCTCCTGGGGGGGTCAAGTTGCAGCCAGCACCCAGCCCTGCAGCGCTGCGTCCCAACTCCCTGGCATGCCCTTCCTTTGCCTTCTTCCAAGAATCCAGTTCCAGTGAGTTGTAGTTTCCTTTGCGCTGCTCGATTTTTCACCCACTGGGATCCTGAGGACTACAACTCCTGAAATGCAATAGGTAGTGGTTGGCCTGACTTCCAAGACCAGAATAAAAAATAAAATGGTAGCGGGCATTTTGAACATAAGTTAGGGCGGCCTGGGAGGCAATTGCCACCCTGCTACCTGGCCCAGCCCTCCCCTGAGAGTAGCGTCATGTCACAACTAAGTATAAAAAAGAAGAGAGGAGCCTCTAAGGCAGGGGTCCTCAAACTACGGCCCGCGGGCCACATGGGGCCCTGCGGAGGACTTGTAACTGGCCCACCTGACCCTGACAGGCAACGCCGGTTACACTGCAGATTGTAACACAGCAATCCCGCTGTGTCACGGAGATGACAGTGTTAACGGCGCGCTGTGTTAAATGTCCCACCCTCCTCCTCCTAGACTAGCTCGTGTGATATAGCCGGTGTTATGTCTATCACACAAGCTGGTCTAGGAGGAGAAGGGCGGGACATTTATCACAGTGCGCCAGAACTGTTACCTTCGTGACACAGCGGGATCGTCACGGCAGTTGAGTGAGCAGTGTGGCACGGTAAGGAGAAAGTGCTGTGCAGGGCTTACAATGGTGAGGGAGGGAGGGGGCATGCGATGGTGAGGGGGGCTGATATTGATGTAATAATGATGGTGGAGGGCTGATGATAAAATTATGATGATGATGGTGGGGGGGGGGGACTTGCAATGAAGGGCTGATGATGTTATGATGAAGGTGGGGGGGCTTGCAATCAGGGGCTTGCAATGGTGAGGGGGTTGCAATGAGGGGCTGATTATGGTGAGGGGGGCTTGCAAAGGTGAGGGGAGTTGCAATGAGGGACTGATGATAATGATGATGATGATGTAATGATGATTTGGGGGGCTTGCAATGATCTTGATCGGCTTGCAATTATGATTGTGAGGGGGGGCTTGTAATGAGGGGCTTACAATTATAATGGTGAGGGGGGGCTTGCAATGAGGGGATGATGATGATGATGATGGTGATGTAATGATGGTGAGGTGGGGGGGCTTGTAATGATCATGATCAGTTTGCAATTAATGATTGCGAGGGGGGCTTGCAATGAGGGGCTTATAATGATGAAGGGGGGCTTGCAATGGTGAGGGGAGGCTTGAAATGATGGCTTGAATTTGAAATGGTGGTGGTGGGGGGCTTGCAATGATGGCTTGAAATGACGGTGAGGGGGGTTTTCAATGATGGTGAGGGGGACTTGCAATGATGGTGAGGCAGGCACTGATTGGGCTGGACTGGCGAGCTTTGATGGTCAAAGAGCGTTATTGCTGGTATATTTGTTTTGTAGCGTTGTGTGTGTATATACTTCAAAATAACATATGTGCAGTGTGCATAGGAAATTGTTCATAGTTTTTTTTTTATAGTCCGGCCCTCTAACGGTCTGAGGGACAGTGAACCGGCCCCCTGTTTAAAAAGTTTGAGGACCTCTGCTCTAAGTGTAGCAATATGGTTACATTTAATGAAGGTACAACATTTAGCAACTTATTGCTACACTCAGAGGTGCCTCTCTTCTCTTTTATACCCTTTAAAAAAAATGCTTTGATATACAATTGCTTTGGATTGCAAGCATGTTTCTGGAACTAATTATGCTCGCAAACCAAGCTTTTACTGTAGTTAAAACCTATAAACGGATACAGGCTGTCTCTGTTTACTGCCTACAGTTCAGTCATCCTGAATGTTTTGCAGAGGTAACTTCTGGTATGTCAATAGTACACATACACATTGTGTAAGATTGGTTAATATGTTATTTCTGGAGATACCATAAATGTGCACTAGTATGTACTAAGCAGGTGTTACACTAGACTAGTTACTTGTATAGACAAGGCTGAGTAAGCTCATCGTAAAACCTGAGATGGCCCAAACTGCCATGGAAAGTCTGTCTTGTTTTACCCTCAGATTTTATGGAGTGTAGAATATCTTTTAGGCTCACAGTAATCATGAAAGAACATGCTGGGACACGTAGTACTTTCTGAACCATTCCCTGTCACAGATGTATGTTTAATTAAAATTGAGAACAAAGCAGAAAATTATAATATGAAAGTATGGCATTATTTTAAGATTAATGGTAACATTTTTTTTTTTTATTGTGACATACTGTATAGAGAAAAAGACATTTCACCTAGTGTGTGTAGTGTATTATGTGCTATATCAGAATTTGGTATAAAATAGGAATAGCTGTTAATTTACATCTTCTATGTGTTTTTGAAAGCATTTCACTGTAAGAAAAAGTATTGGTTTACAAACTGTGTGGACATTTGCAGGTAATAAAAACATAAGCAGAATTATTTTGATTATGTGTGTTTAATTTATGATCATATATTTTTCTATGTGGTCCTGTAAAAGCAGACCTTGCAGTAAATCATTTCTAATATTTTTTTTTTCCACTACAATTTGTTTTCTTTTTTTTACTCTAAAGTTTCCTTTTTGTGATGGGATAGGAAGATCTAATGCAGCAATGCGAAAGTAAACTGCAGACTAAATTCAAAATGTTGTGCCCCCAGGAGGTTACCATTATGTGCAAGTATGCATATTATATTCTACATTATGGATTATTATTTACCCAGAACAGTGATGGAGTGGTGGAGGGGGTTATGGTGTGGGGCTGTTTTTTGGAGATTGGTCTTGATTCCTAAGGCCGCGTACACACGATCGGTCAAACAGATGAGAATGGTCTGATGGACCGTTTTCATCAGACCAAACCGATCGTGTGTGGGCGCCATCAGTTATTTATCTATCGGTTAAAAGCAAAGGAAACTTGTTTTAAATTTAACCGATGGATACCTAACCGATAGCAAAAAAAAAGATCATTAGTAGGCACGACCATCGGTTAAAAATCCACGCATGCTCAGAATTAAGTCGACGCATGCTTGGAAGCATTGAACTTAATTTTAATCAGCACGTCGTTGTTTTTTACGGCACCGTGTTCTGACACGATCGTTTTTTTAACCGATGGTGTGTAGGCTCGACTGACCATCAGTCAGCTTCATCGGTTAACCGATGGAAAAATGCATCAGACCGGTCTCATTGGTTTGACCGATTGTGTGCAAACTGTACAGGTACAGTTTCATTCCTAAGGAATCAGCATACCAAGACATTTTGGACAATTTCATGCTGGGGATGAGCCCTTGCACAAAGCAAGGTCCATAAAGTCCTGACCTCAACCTGTAGAACACCTTTGGTATGGATTAGAGCGGAGACTGTGAGTCAGACCTTCTCATCCACATCAGTGCCTTATCTCACAAATGTGCTTCTAGAAGAATGGTCAAACATTCCAATAGACACACTACTAAACCTTGTGGATTTCTTTTCCAGAAGAGTTGAAGCTGTTATAGCTGAAAAGGGAGGGCCAACTCAATATTGAACGCTACAGAATAAGACTGGGATGCCATAAAATGTAATGTGCGTATAAAGGCAGGTTTCCCAATACTTTTGGTAATATAGGGTACATACTTTCTCTGTGATGTCATGTGTTTTACACTTCTGGGATCCTCTATCCAGCTAATTGTATTATTATTATTATTATTATTATTATTATAAATGAATTATATAGCGCTAATAGTTTGCACAGCACAGACAGTACAGTTACAATACATGCTCGTTAGGGCTTACAATATGAAAAAAGAGGATCAAGTGATACAACAGTAATCACTGGGGGTGGGGGTGAGCTGATGGAGAAAATAAAAGTACAGTTGTTAGGTGGAGGCTAGATAGGCTTCTCTAAAGAGAGAGGTTTTCAGGAATCACCTCAAAGTGGACAGAGCAGAGGATAGTTGGACAGATCGAGGTAGTGAGTTCCAGAGAATGAGATGAGCATGGGAAGAGTTCACAAGGAAGCTAGAGAGCAGGGGGTCTTGGGAGGAATGAAATAAACAATTTGGTTGGTATTTTGAGACTGGGTATAGTGATGTAGCTGAGGGCAGAGTTGCAGGTGCCTTTATAAGTTATTAGTATTTTGGCTGCCTCAACGGGCAGAGTCTGTACATCACCAGTGCCACACAGAGAACATTTTCAGACTCCCTCATTGGCTGAACCAAGGAAAAGTAAAATCAACTGCAGGGGGCAGTTTTATATGTGGCAAACCTCCCACACACACACCAGACCCTAGGCTTGTGTTTAGGTTGACTGGTGGGTAATGCAGCTTTGAATACAAGTCATAGAATATATTTCTGAGCGGCAAAATGGAAAAAGGAAAGCATGCAAGATGGAATAAAAGGATCATGATCCACTTGCTATATAAGGTTTTTTTCTGTGGGGAGGGGGGGATCCTGGTATAATTGCTAAATTATGAGATTCCAATAAAGACATGAGTTTTAAAGGATAAGTCCACCCTAACACTAAAATATCTACATATACAGATATCCATGATCAGGGCCACTATCAGAAATTATGAGGCCCCTTACACAGCTTCAGGCACCCTGGAGCTACCGCCTCAAATTGAGAAGCGAGGGGGTTTTCCCTACAACAAAAATATAAACAAAGGGGGGTAGCCATCCGGGGCCCTGGGGACCTCTGGGCCCCTTACAGGTGTACTGCCTGTACCCCCCTGATGGCGGCCCTGTTAATGATCTAACACTATCTAGCCCTGTAAAGAAGAAATCAGTATACATACCTTGTTTGAAGCCAATCTTGTCCAGTTTCCAGCAGCTAAAGCTCTGCTGAGGACACAGCCGACAACGGATGGAAATTAAATGGGGAGTGACGTCACCCATAGAGTTACTATGGGGCGTCAGTTGTCAGATGTGTCCCCTGCATCCACCTCCACAGCAAAGCTGCAGCATGGGATCGGGTCAGATCGGCTTTAAAAAAGCTATGTATACTGATTTCTTCTTTACAGGATTAGCTAGGTTAGTGTTAGATCATGGATGTCTATAGATGTGGAGATGTTTAGTGTTATGCCGCGTACACACGATCATTTTTTGTGATGAAAAAAAACGACGTTTTCTGTGAAGTAAAAAACGACGTTTTTGAAACGTCACTTTTCAAAGACGATGTTGCCTACACACCATCGTTTTTTTCACAAAAGGCGAGGTTACGTTCACCACTCTTTTCCATTGAAGCTCACTTCATAACTAGCTTCTGGGCATGCGAGGGTTGAAAAACGTCGTTTTAAACAACGTTTTTGCTACACACGGTGACTTTTTGTGAAACAAAAAACGTTTTGAAAAACGACACAAAAAATTCAAGCATGTTGGAATTTTTTTTTGGTCGTTTTTTTGAAGACAAAAAACGACGTTTTGCCCACACACGATCAATTTAAATGACGTTTTAAAAAACAACGTTTTTTTTCATCGCAAAAAACGACCGTGTGTACGCAGCATTAGGCTGCGTACACACGATTGGTCAAAACCGATGAAAGGGACTGAAGAACCTTTTTTATCGGTCCAAACCGATCATGTGTAGGCCCTATCGGTCAGTTATCCTTCGGTCAAAAAAAAAGAGAACTTGCTTTAAAATTTGACCGATGGACGCCTGACCAATGGGTCAAAACCGATCGTTAATATGCAAAAGCATCGGTTAAAAGGCCGCGCATGCCCAGAATCAAGTCGACGCATGCTTGGAAGCATTGAACTTTGTTTTTTTCAGCACGTTGTTGTGTTAAAACACGTAAACGTCACCGCGTTCCAACACGATCGGTCAAAACCGATGAAAATTGACTTAAGGACCGTTTCATCGGTCCAAACTGATCGTGTGTAGGCCCCATCGGTCAGTTATCCTTCGGTCAAAAAAAAAATTGCTTTAAAATTTGACCGATAAACGCCTGACCGATGGGTCAAAACTGATCGTTGGTATGCAAAAGCATCGGTTAAAAGGCGGCGCATACCCAAAATCAAGTCGACGCATGCTTGGAAGCATTGAACTTTGTTTTTTTTCAGTGTGTCGTTATGTTAAAACACGTAAATGTCACCGCATTCCAACACGATCGTTTTTTTTACCAATGGTGTGTAGGCACATCAGACCATCAGTCAGCTTCATCGGTTAACTGATGAAAACGGTCCTTCGGACCATTCTCATCGGATGGACTGATCATGTGTATGCGGCCTTAGTGTGCACATATGCTTCAAGGCTGTAATTTCATTAAAGGGTAGTTTGTGTAAGTTAGGGGTGGCCAACCAGTGGCCCAGGGGCCACATGTGGCCCGCGGCGCCCTCTGATTTGGCCCGCGACCTCCTTCTCTGGAATGGCGGGTTGGCTGCGGAGAAGAGCCCCATAAGCCGATGTTTCTCTACAGCGCCGGCTTTTGCCACAGGCAGAGAGTCTATGGCAAAGTTCAGCTAACCCTCAGGATAGACACAGCTGGGTAAACTGCAGCACATCAGTGTGAAAGCAGTCTTGGGCCCTTTTTACACGATCAGCCCGACCAAATGGGACGCTCAATTCTCCTCTACAGAGCAGCACATGTCCATTTATGCCGTCCTACTTCCAATCTGAAAAACATTTGTTCCCTTCCATCTGGGCGGATCGGAAGGCCTATAGCAGTGGTTCTCAACTCTTGTCCTTAGGACCCACTAACAGGCCAGATTTTAAGTATTGCCTTGGGGAGATGCAGACTAGAATTCTGCAATCACTGAGCAGGAAATGATATCACCTGTTATGTATTTCAGTTATCCTGCAAACCTGGCCTGTTAGTGGGTCCTGAAGACTGGAGTTAAGAACCACTGGCCTATAGAGTAGCCGTGAACTGTCATCCGTCCACTCCGCTCATTTTGGCCCGTGACTGATTACCAAGGTGCTTAAGTGGCCCTCGCTCTTCAAAAGGTTGGGCACCCATGGTGTAAGTCATATACATAACTATATTTTTCAGTTGTTCATGATATATTCAATGGGCAATTTACTTTCATAGTTCCTATTTGAACCAGTAGAACTATACTGTGGGTAACTCCCAGCATGTATATTTTCATCTAACGCCAATTCTTTAAAAACAATATATTTTCTGTGTCTGTAAAGGAAACATGTTTGTAAAATAATACGAAGCAACATGATGATTTTGTTCTGTTTTTCTTGTACTCGAGATGCAAACTGAAGAAATCTGTAGGAAAGCATTTTATCCCACAAAGATTTGTATCCTTGCCAGTACTGATAGGTGTAGCCATGTTTTTATAGCTGCAAGAGGCATGGAGAACATTGTGAATTTGTTTCTCTAAAACCTTGGGCAAACCTTGGACTGGTTTTAGGTATGAGAATCTGATATTTGAAAAACAGATGTATTATTTTTCAAAATTCAAAATAGACAGATATGCTACTAAGGGTGCCTGAAGAAAAAAGGACTATATCTCTAGGCATTCATCTTGGAATATGAATAATTTATACAGAGTTTTAAAAGTTCTTAGGTTATATGTATTAGAAAAATGATTTGTAACAGCTACTTACAGTAGCTTCCTCATTCCAGGAGCATATGTTCTAGGGCACCTAGCCACACACTCTCACATAAGGTTTAACCTAATGTGCTGCAGCCACTGCCAGTCAGGCTTGCTGTGTCACTTGGCCGTTCTCTTAAAGGGCCGGCACATGCTGTAGTTAGAAACCAGTGCATATTTTGTCCACACTGTTGCCAAGTCCCCCATGCGTGTTTCAACCTAAGTGTGTGCCTCTTTAGCTACTTAGGCTTTCAGAGTCTCCTACACTATCTGGTCCATGCAGTCTGTAGCAGCTACCCCAGGTACCCTTCAGATTCCTCTCCTTGTCGCTGATATTGCTTTACAGAAAATCATTAGGGCTAAATGACCATAGCATAGTTGGAATTTTCAATGGTGGCTATTGGCAATTTTAAAGGTGAATGTAGGAAAGTGCAGGACACCTGAGAATATTACACAAGAGGTGGCCTAAAAATGTATCTATAAACATTTTTTTTTACATTTTGAACAGAGTTGGGAATGGTTAGGTATTTGTCATCTGTGTCCTGTTAAGGAGATTTCACTTTCTGTCTTAAATCGGAGCTCCGCCGTTTAAAAAATATTAAAAGCCAGCCGCTACAAATACTGCAGCTGCTGACTTTTAATATATGGACACTTACCTGTCCTGGAGTCCAGCGACATCTGCAGCAGAAGACTAGCAATCACTTGTCTATCTGCTGCCCCCGCCGCCACTTCACTGCCCGATTTCCAACGGGGCATGTGCGAGTCGCGCAGCACCGTCCTCACTGGTCCCCGCTGTGTTCTGGGAGCCGAGTGTTACTCAGAACACAACGGGCAGGGCAGGAAGTGACGAACTACCCGCAGAATCCCCGCAGAGAGGACTCCCGGAAGTGGGTGCAAATACCTGTCCTAAACAGGTATCTGCACCCCCTCCCCCTGAAAGGGTCAAATGTGACACCGGAGGGGGGAGGGTTCCGATGAGCGGAAGTTCCACTTTAGGGTGGAGCTTCGCTTTAACAATAAGAAACCTCTCAAAATTTAGGGAAAATCCTATCCTTCACAGTTGACAGTGGAGTGGATATACCCATTGGAAGAATTCCTGTCAGCTGACGTTTACATGATAACCATAAATTGTTTTTTTTCACTGTCAAGGTGGCCCCCAGGACCAATAGAAAAGGTCACGCTCCTCCTTAATTAAAATAAAATAAAAAAGAAGATGCTCCAAACTAAAGATACACTGAGAATGAAGTGGGTTTTTAGGCAGTTGGGTTTTATTTACAGTAGAGGAGAGCACATAAATGACCCAAGCAATGTGCTGGGCATGTAGTAGACCTAGTAGGTTTGCATTTATGTCGGGGAAGAAGAAGGCCTTAAAGTGGTTGTAAAGCTTTGTTTTTTTTGTGTTTTAAAAAAAAATAACAAACAAATCATACTTACCTCCACTTTGCAGCTCGTTTTGCAAAGAGTGACCCCGATCTGCAACATCTGGGGTCCCCCCAGCTGCTCTCATCGCTCCTCCCTGCATCAGATAACCCTCTAGGCAAAGTGCTCTCCCGGGGGGTTACCTTGCAGACGCAATCCCAAGTCATTCATTCGGCGAATATATATATATATGACTCGACCTCACCCCCGGTGCCCACATCATTGGATTTGATTGACAGTAGTAGGAGCCAATGGCTGTGCTGCTATCAATCTATCCATTCAAGAGCCGAGAACCCCGGGAAGAGGAAGAGCGTGTCTCCGCTAGGTAAAATCCACCGGTCAGGTAAGTAAAACGGGGTGCTGGGGGGGCCTTAATTGCCAGAAGTTTTTTCACCTTAATGCATAGGGTGCATTAAGGTGAAAAAACACAAGGGTTTACAACCCCTTTAACATAGAAACACTAAAAGAGCCAAATGTGATTAAGCACAGTACTAAACATCAGTTTCTATTCAATACATCAGCATTGTTATGCCAAACTTAGTGTAAAGCTCAGTCAGTGACTCGGATCTCTGGAGATGTGACTTCTTTCCCTCAATGCTCCTCAAGCTGTTATGACCACATCTCCTCCCATGTGGAGCTTTTTCAGATTGTCATTTCTGTAGTATTGGCAGAAGTAATGACTCCATTATACCAGACACATTGCAGCCAGAATCTCTGGAAAAAACATGATGCATTTGGATGTGTTGGACTCTATCAAATCTGCCACATTACTGTATACTGAGAGGGCTTTCTGATGGGAGTGCACATAAAGATTGATCACTTATAAACTTTCATATTGGGGTTTACAAACCCTTTAAAGTGAAAGGCCCGGATTCACATACATAGGCGCATATTTATGCCGCCATAGCGTATCTTTTTTATGCTTCTTCGGCGCTGCGCAGAGAGGCAAGCATGGTATTCACAAAGCCATACTCCCAACGTTGCACCAGCGTGGCGTATATTTCGTCCGCATAAGCCGGCGTTGGTGGAAGTGGGCGTGAGCCATGCTAATGAGGCGTGACCCCATGCAAATGATGGTCCGAGTGCCAGACAAGTACTTAAAACGAACGGCGTATGCGCCGTCCCGTGGACGTATCCCAGTGCGCATGCTCACAATCACGTCGAAACAACTGCCTACGTTGTGAATGTAAGCCCAGCCCTATTCACGTACAACGTAAACTACGTAAAATCATAACCTTTGCATGAGTTGCGCCTCCTATATGGGGAATAACTTTACACCAGACGTACAACTTACGCAAACCGCGTATATTATGCGCCGGGCGCAAGTACGTTCGTGAATCACCGTATTTGCCTCATTTGCATATTTGAATCGAAAATCAATGGGAGCGCCACATGCGTCCAGCATAAATATGCGCCCACTATACACCAGCGTAGGAAAGTTACGTCGGGCAGCTGAAGCCTATTTTTCAACGTATCTTGGTTTGTGGGTCATAGATACGATGGCGCACATTTGTACTTACATCGGTGTATCTGGAGATACGTCGGCATAAGTGCTTTGTAAATCCGGGCCAAAATGTATTTAAAACCAAAGCTTTTTCATTCACATAGAAATGTAAAACCTTTAAAGAAATGGTACACTTTATTGTGTATTGTATTGTTTGTTAGTTTTTAACATATGAAAATAAAATCTTAAAATAAATTAAAATAAACAAATTATAAAATTCTTAAACAGTTTTTTTGCTCAGCCTTATTTGTACTTTTCTGATTTATGTAAGACAGTGGTGGTCAACGTTCTTAAAATAGAGGGCTTCAAACGCGGCCCCATTATGACCAAAGGGCTGCACATAAAATTAAGTGATTATTCACAGTCAGGGACCGCAGACACACAACGGATATAGTGAAGATCTGTGTACATGATATAAGAGATGTTTGGAAAATGTGGACATGATAAAGAGATGGTCAGAGGCAATGATACACAAGATAGGCAGAGACTGAAGACATGATACAAGAGATGGTCAGAGACAACATGCTGTAGGAGTCGGACATGGTTCTGGAGACACATTACATGAGACTGCTAGAAATCACAGGGCTATAGAAAAACATATAGTTACATAGTTGGTAAGATTGAATAAAGACACTTGTCGATCCAGTTCAAATTGTGTGGGTGTGTGTGTGTGTTCATGTTGATAATCAATTCCCATATCCATGTATATTTTGTTCACTAAGATGCAAGAGTCTTTTAAACTATCAATACTTCCCGCTCACACCACTGATTATGAAAGACAGTCCACATACTTACTGCCCTGACAGTGAAAAACCCCCTATGCAGCTTAAGGTTAAACTGCTTCTCTTCCAATTTCATTGAGTGGCCCTGTGTCCTCTTAGGCCGCGTACACACGATCAGACATGTCCAATGAAACAGGTCCGACGGACCGTTTTCATCGGACATGTCTGAAGGGATCTTTTGGTCTGATGTGTGTACACACCATCGGACCAAAATCCCCTTGGAACAGAACGCGGTGACGTAGAACACACCGACGTGCTGGAAAAATGAAGTTCAATGCTTCCACGCATGCGTTGAATCAATTCGACGCATGCGCGTGATTTCGGTCCGATGGTTGAGCGTACTAACCATCGGACATGTCCATTGGACAGGTTTCCAGCGGACAAGTTTCTAAGCATGTTTAGAAACTTTTATCTGCTGGAAAACTGTCCGCTAGGCCGTATACACGATCAAACATGTCCGCTAAAATGTTCGATCGTGTGTACGCGGCCTTACACTCCCTGAGACTGAATAGGTATCTTCTTACACTGGGATCACCATTGAGATTATTGCATATCACTATCATATCTTCTCTCAAGAGTTTCTTCTCCAGGGAGATTCATTTTAGTGCTTGTAGTCATTCCTCGTAACTGAGGTCCTCCAGACCCCTTATTAATTATGTTGACCATCTCTGGACCCTCTATAGCACATCTTTCCTGAGGATTGGTGACCAGAACAGGACAGAATACTCTGAATGTGGCCAAACCAGGGTTTTGAAAAGTGGCAGGATTATTTTTTTATCTCTGGAGTAAATTCCCTTTTTAATGCATGCTAAATGTCTGCTTGCTTTGCTTGCTGCAGCTTGCATGCTATTGCTCAGCCTATCTTCTACTAGGACCTCCAGATCTTTCTCTATCCTAAATTCCCCCAGAGGAGTAAGTTGCATTAATTATTTTAGCCCCCAAGTGCATTAATATACCTTTTTCAACATTAAACCTCATTTGCCATGTAGTTGCCTACCCCACAATTTTTTTCATAGATTAGTGTCTGAAGGGGCCCCAAGACCTGCGCACAAAGTGCCAAAGAGTCACATGCAGCCCCTTAGGCTGTAGGTTGGGCACCAGGGATCTAGAATATGGAAGTAATAACTTCATTCCCTAATTTCTCTACTGGACTGAGATGTAATAGGGTTTAAAAACTTATCAGGCTTTCCTCTTCTCCATATGAGCATAAGGAAACCTCTACACTGTGACATACAGTTATCCTTCTCTTGTATTTTCTATAGGAATATGTGGCTTGTGACAAAGCACAGACTTTTTAACTAGGTCCATTCAAGTCACAACATCATGAGGAAGGGCAGTTGTTTACCCACTGGGCATTAAGAAAGCAGTAAGACCTAGTGAGATATGACCTATTCCACCCAAAATGGAAAACCCCTTTTGGATACATATCTTTTATCATGCTCTTACTTTTCTTTGCATAAAAATAAATAAGTCAGCAAAAGGCAAGCCAAAACTAGTATTTTAGTTCAGGATGAATACTGGAGGCTAAATTATACCCCAACATCTTAAACCATTTTTAGAATCTCAGCAGCCAGGTCTGCCAATTTAATTACTATTGAATATATTTTCTTCTTGCTCAACTTGAGCCCAGGTTGGTTTGTCATATCCCTTACTAGGGTCTTTATATGCATAACTGATGACTGATTACATCTCTAAGTATTAAAACCAGTTGAGGGTAAGGTAGAGCAGGAAGATCTTGTTACTATATTCTCCAGGAGGTAAAAAGTCAGCAGGTGATTCAAGCATTCTGTTTTCTCCCAAAAATTTGAAAAAAACAAGGTTTTTAAACCACTTTGAGGGGAAAAAAGACCAATCATGAAATAAGAAAAAACTTGGGTTATGACATTATCAATCACTGACACGCAGATGAAAGTTGGAATGAAAGAATATCCTTTAGACTGGAACAAAATAATGGAATTCCTTAATAGTAAAGGGGTAACACAGTTTGAATGTGTAATAATGTGCATTTATACGAATAATGTTTTCTTAAAGACCATGTGTCTCACGCTCTTTTTACTTATGGTGTTTTAAGTCTTTATGATAAATCACATAAAAAAAAAACATTCTTCACGGTTTTGCAAACCAAATGTATAAGGATTGCTGGAAAACTACTTAAAATTAACTTGTGTCTCATGAAAAGTTGAGTAATATATAAATATGAACTTTTAAATTGACTAGCGCTTCAGATGTAACACAGGCATTTTATAACTTAAATCATTTTTGAAGTTCAGCTTTTTTATCCTCTTTCGCTAACTTAAGACTGTTTCCTGCGGAAATTACTGTGCCAGCAAATGTATTTCCATGGTGCTGTTTCTTAATGCTTTTGTGAAATTGTTCCTATGTAAAAGTATTGTTGATCTTATAATGCTGTTATAGTAATTACATCAAAGTTGTTGACACTGTAATTAAAAATTGAAAAAGACAGACCTTCTGTTTAGAGGCAAGAAGTCAATTTGACAGTCAAAACTTTCTACCACTCTGTACCACGTGTCTATGGTTTAAGCAATTTAGACAGTCTTATAACATATTTATTGGTATACACTATACAACAAATGGCTTCAATACAGCTTTATTAAAAATGATGTGTTGTACACAAAGATGCTTCAGCCAAACGCATATAATACAAAAATGAGAATTGCTTATTCCACAGACTACAAGTGGCTAAATGTTAAACCCATTCAGTAATGCATAGTTAAATGTGTAGGTTATGCTTCTGATTTTAGGTGATTGATACTGGCAAACAAAAAAGAAAAAAAGGCAAAAAACTTCCCGCTATTACCCTGTCCCCAACAATCATGCTTATTTTTTTTGCTTGTGTCCTAGTTGGTTGGACACTTTTTCTTCAGCACTGCTGACGTAAAACCCCTTAAAAAGTATTTTTCACATCTATCAACATTATTGACACTTTGTAGATGTTCAGTCTCTTCAATCAAGACATGTCTAAGCCACTTTAGCTACAGTGGGTGACCGCGATATTGTGTCAATCTCACTCCCTTTCTCGGCGAGACTGACCACCTGCGAGCCCGATCGCAGGAGCCAACGCCGAGCTGGCTTGCCGCGATGGAGACAAAGCCGCCATAGAAGCGACGGGGATCCGACGTGGATTCCCGCCAATTCTACACGTGGGCGGCGTTTGATATGAATCCTGAGGGGGAACTCCCCGCCGGATTTTAAATAAAAATCTGGCATGGGTTCCCCCCTCAGGAGCATACCGGGCCCTTAGGTCTGTTATGGGTTGTAAGGAGACCCCCCTACACCAAAACAGTACTACTGTTCTAATACTAAGTAGCACACTGCAACCAACAGACCTGTACTGAAAAGTCTAAAAAATCATCTATTCAGAGCTAATAGTGCAAATATTACACAGCAATATTTCTGCTTAATAGAGTCAAAAACTGGGTTACACGGTTTGCATCACTGCTCTAATTGGAAAACACTCCGCAATTAGCTGGCACACTACATTCATGTATTGAAGTTTCAAAGTGTAGAGCCTACAGCAGAAATACCATATAAAAAGGTACACACAACATACACAAAGAAACAAAAGAGACAGGGTTATACCCAAGGTTATACCTCAGCTCTGATCTGGGGAGCACTCTGCAGCTAACTGATCTGGGAAAAGTGTAAAAAACATAAAAGCAAAGCTTGGTGCCCAAAGGTATATTCCAGTATCTCTTGGCCCCCCTGCCCCATGGAAATTACTCCCCAGTGAGAGAGAAACGGTCCCGGACTGTTAAAATGTTCCAAAAAGAGTACACTGAGTGACCGGGAAGTGGCTTAGGCAAAGCCTGCAATGATCAGTCCTCCAGGATCCATGTATAGCCTGCTGTGTGCAGACTACAGTACCTGCCGCCGAGAATGTGTTTTTAGCACGACAGCATTGCGCTGATTTTTGGCGACAGGGTGCCGACATCTTGCACTCACTGGAATAGTAAAAGCACATTCCAGCGAGCGCGTCATAGAAGCGACAGGGATCCGACGTGGATTCCCGCCAATTCTACACGTGGGCGGCGTTTGATATGAATCCTGAGGGGGAACTCCCCGCCGGATTTTAAATAAAAATCCGGCATGGGTTCCCCCCTCAGGAGCATACCGGGCCCTTAGGTCTGTTATGGGTTGTAAGGAGACCCCCCTACACCAAAAAAACAGCGTGGGGGTCCCCCCACAATCCATACCAGATCCGTATCCAAAGCACGCCGGCCGGTCAGGAGGGGAGTGGGGGCGAGCGAGCGCCCCCCCCTCCTGAGCCATACCGGGCAGCATGCCCTCAACATGGGGGGGTCAGGTGCTCTGGGGCAGGGGGGCGCACTGCGGCCCCCCCACCCCAGAGCACCCTGTCCCCATGTTGATGAGGACAGGGCCCCTTCCCGACAACACTGGCCGTCGGTGGTCGGGGTATGCGGGCGGGAGGCTTATCGGAATCTGGGAGCCCCCTTTAATAAGGGGGCCCCCAGATACCAGCCCCCCACCCGAAGTGAATGAGTATGGGGTACATCGTACCCCTACCCATTAACCTGGAAGAAAAGTGTAAACACAAATAAACCACACAGGGTATTAAAATATTTTATTAGTTGGCCGCCGGGGGGGTGTGTGGTCGCTTTATCTTCGCCGGGGGGGTGGGTATTCTCCGCTCTCCAGGGGTCTTCTCCGCTTTTCGGGGGTCTTTTCCGCTCTCCGGGGGGTCTTTTCCGCTCTCTGGGGGGTCTTCTCCCACTCTCCGGGGGGTCTTCTCCGCTCTCTGGGGGGTCTTCTCCCTCTCTCCGGGGGTCTTCTCCCTCTCTCCGGGGGTCTTCTTCGCTCTCCGGGGTCTACTCCCGCTCTCCGCTCTTGATTCAGCGCTCTCCGGTTCCTTCTTCTTCTTCAGGACTGGCCGCCACGTGGTACCTACCGGAGCATGATGGGACTGCGACGTCACAAGATAGGCCTATATAAGCCGCTGGGAGCCGCGCGCCCGGCATAACAGTGGGAAGAAAGCATCGCGCCAACATCTGGAGAAGAGAAGAAGAAAACGTGACAGAAGCGGCGGCCAGTCCTGAAGAAGAAGAAGGCACCGGAGAGCGCCGAATCAAGAGTGGAGAGCGGGAGAAGACCCCCGGAGAGCGGAGAAGACCCCTGGAGAGAGGGAGAAGACCCCCGGAGAGCGGAGAAGACCCCCCGGAGAACGGAGAAGACCCCCGGAGAGCGGAGAAGACCCACCCCCCCGCCGAAGATGTCGGAAGAAGCCCGCCGGGGGGGGGTCGCTTTTATAAAAGCGACCACACACACACCCCCCGGTGGCCAACTACTAAAATATTTTAATACCCTGTGTGGTTTATTTGTGTTTACACTTTACGATGTACCCCATACTCATTCACTTAGGGTGGGGGCTGGTATCTGGGGGCCCCCTTATTAAAGGGGGCTCCAAGATTCCGATAAGCCTCCCGCCCGCATACCCTGACAACCAACGGCCAGGGTTGTCGGGAAGGGGCCCTGTCCTCATCAACATAGGGACAGGGTGCTCTGGGGTGGGGGGGCCGCAGTGCGCCCCCCTGCCCCAGAGCACCTGACCCCCCCATATTGAGAGCATGCTGCCCGGTACGGCTCAGGAGGGGGGGGGGCGCTTGCTCGCCCCCACTCCCTTCCTGACTGGCCGGCCGGCGTGCTTTGGATATGGGTCTGGTATGGATTGCGGGGGGGACCCCCACGCCGTTTTTTCGGCGTAGGGGGGTCTCCTTACAACCCATAACAGACCTAAGGGCCCGGTATGCTCCTGAGGGGGGAACCCATGCCGGATTTTTATTTAAAATCCGGCGGGGAGTTCCCCCTCAGGATTCATATCAAACGCCGCCCACGTGTAGAATTGGCGGGAATCCACGTCAGATCCCTGTCGCTTCTATGAGACGCTCGCTGGAATGTGCTTTTACTATTCCAGTGAGTGCAAGATGTTGGCACCCTGTCGCCGAGAATCAGCGCGATGCTGTCGTGCTAAAAACACATTCTCGGCGGCAGGTACTGTAGTCTGCACACAGCAGGCTATACATGGATCCTGGAGGACTGATCATTGCAGGCTTTGCCTAAGCCACTTCCCGGTCACTGAGGCCTTGTACACACGAGGGAATAAATCCGCTGAAGATGGTCCGACGGACCATTTCAGCGGAAAAATCCCCTCGTGTGTAGGGGCAAACGGACGCTTTTTGCTGGATTCATCCGGCGGAAAAATTCCAAAGCATGCTTTGAAATATTTCCGCCGGATAGCTGGCTGGCAGATATGTCCGCTGGTTAGTACGGCAAACCAGCGGACATATCTTGCCGCACATGCGTCGTATCCTGTGAATGGATCCGACGCATGCGCGCGGAAGTGTTTACTTCCTGGTGCGGTGACGTGGCGGTCACGTGGCGGCGTCAACGTCACCGCCGCGTCACCGCGCTATCCGCCGGCGGGGAATTTGATCCGATGGTGTGTACAGCCATCGGATCAAAACATCCCGGCGCAAATATACGCTGTAAACGGTCCGGGGACCGTTTACAGCGGATATTTCCCGTCGTGTGTCCAAGGCCTGAGTGTACTCTTTTTGGAACATTTTAACAGTCCGGGACCGTTTCTCTCTCACTGGGGAGTAATTTCCATGGGGCAGGGGGGCCAAGAGATACTGGAATATACCTTTGGGCACCAAGCTCTGCTTTTATGCTTTTCAAACTTTTCCCAGATCAGTTAGCTGCAGAGTGCTCCCCAGATCAGAGCTGATGTATAACCTTGGGTATAACCCTGTCTTTTTTGTTTCTTTGTGTATGTTGTGTGTACCTTTTTATATGGTATTTCTGCTGTAGGCTCTACACTTTGAAACTTCAATACATGAATGTAGTGTGCCAGCTAATTGCGGAGTGTTTTCCAATTAGAGCAGTGATGCAAACCGTGTAACCCAGTTTTTGACTCTATTAAGCAGAAATATTGCTGTGTAATATTTGCACTATTAGCTCTGAATAGATGATTTTTTAGACTTTTCAGTACAGGTCTGTTGGTTGCAGTGTGCTACCTAGTATTAGAACAGTAGTACTGCTGTGATAGTACCCCAGTCTCTAATAAATTCCTGACTTGTTTTCCTCAGGAAATCACTAAAGCTGGTCATAGATAGATTGAAATTCTGCCGGGTCAGCTGGCAATGAACTCATTTAATCAATCTATGGTCATTTGCATTCATGAGAAGTTGATCAAATGATTGAACCATGAACATGCTTGTTGGAAATATTTTGTCCAATCAGCACAACAGCCAATTGGCTGACAGAGCAGGAGTCACTGTGGTAAGACTACAATAACACAGCAGGGAGTATTCCTCCATCCACCTTGATTGTGTAGATGAGAGAATTTTGTTCAGGCTTTTTCAATCAGCCCACTGATCTAAAAAAACAAAACCATTATCAGTTATGGCCAGCTTTAGGTACCGTGGTATGTAGTCTGAGTACTATGCTCTACAATATACTTAATCCTTAGCATTATGAGTTCCGTCTCTGTTCTTTTTTTTTATTGTATGAATATAACTCTGGAATTGAGGAAGGCATCTCAATATGTTCCAAAAATTGTATAAAAGGTACTGTATATATATACACACTACATTTCTAAGGTGCAATATCAGATATAAACTATGACAAACCAAAAGAACCTTTTATTATTGACATCTTAAAATCATGAATAAAAACAGAGGAAACAAGTCCATCAAATCATCTTTATCAGTACCATACACAAAGTTGTTTCTTAGATTGTAGATTTACTTCATAAAGATATTTAGGAGGTGTGTCTATAATGCTATATAAAAAAATACATTAACATTTAACATTCAAGACACACATAATTTACAAACTTATCATACACTTTTATATATTTATTTATTATAGGTATGTATTCTCCATGTAAGTGTCATGGTTGAACCAATGTCTCTGGTGTTTCAAGTCACTCTGCTACCTCTGGAATGGTGTTGAGAATGGGGAGATAAGTGCCGAAGAGCCAGGAGACAGGATGCCAGGAGGCTGTGTTGAGCTGATTAGCAAGGGCGCACATCAGAGAAAGACAGAGCTGCTGGAATCTGTGCTTGCACTGTGTGCTAGAGAACCCAGGGATATGTTACGTTTGAGCTGTCAGCGCAAAAGACTAGTGTGTAAAAATTATAAATAAATATGGACAGAGGATAGATCTAAACAGTCACAGTTCTTTAGTCCATGTTCTAATATGTGGTGATATGTGGAGGAAAGGGATAGGGATGATAAGAGGATAGTAGGCGGCAGCTCTCCTCAGAGAAAGCAGACTCTGTAAGGGGAAGACGGGTAAACAAAACAGGAAGCGCCACCTAAGTGCAATATATTAGTCACAATTTATTGAGTTTAAAAGGAAATATACTTACAAACATGTATAAAAAACGGGCTCATCTGTTTGTTGTAATCGCAGTGCGGTCCGGTCTCAGGTGCATCCAGGCTCACGGGTAGGCAGGAAAGTGTAGTTGTTCATCCTTGTGGCCATCAGGAAGCCGACCAGAACCAGCGTGGAATGCAGACGATAATATCACCGGTGGCGGAACCAGATAGAGCGCCGGGGGAAGGACAGTATGTGGCAAACCACTGAGAAACTAGGCTACACGCTCAGAGCCTTCTTCTCCTTCTAAAGGCCACAGGATGAACAACTACACTTTCCTGCCTAACCGTGAGCCTTGATGCACCTGAGACCGTAACCGCACCACGATTACAACACATAGTTGAGCCCATTTTTTATACATGTTTGTAAGTGCATTTCCTTTTAAACTCAATTAATTGTGACTAACACATTGCACTTAGGTGGCGCTTCCTGTTTTGTTTCCCTGACTTTAACTCCACACATTATCTATTTTAATATGGTCACAATATGGAACTGTTCCTGTTAATTCAGCATGCAACCTCCAGTATTCTCTTCTAACAGCTGGATAAGATCTATCAAAGAATAAAAATCACTAGTGAAGAAATCCTTCCAATAATCAGTGGTTTCACAAAATCATATAGAGGAATTATAGTATTAACAATGTAGAACGTTTAAAGTGAGATTATGACTCATGCAAACACTATTGGAACATTTATTATCTCAAACTTAAACACATTTTGGATCAATGTATAATTTCAGTAGCCTCGTAGTGTATATTTTCTGAGCCGAGTATGATGTTGCAATGGTTTAATATGCCCCCTAGCATATAAGTTTGACTGACATTGTCTTGTATACTTCAATAGCTTTTCCTACCCAAAATATAATAAATAATAAATAGTGTTTAGGGATACAAATATAACATGGTACTGATGTTGGTTGGGGGTTAATGTAATTGCTATTCATAGTAGATTCCTGAACAATTTGTTCTAAAATTATTCTTGTTGGATTGACCTACCAGCAATTTCTTTTTCACTTTGATCATTTATTAAAAAAAATTACCATAACTTTTTACATTTTTACTTATTTTTTTACTTGCCCAAGTAATTTGCATGGGAAAGCTGAATGAGAACTTCAAGTGCTACTAGTTCTGAATGCCAATGAAAATTATAGCGTGACTAATATAGTTAATCTTTTATAGAATGGAACACTGTTGGTTAGACCAGTCACAAATTGTTTGTATTTATTTTCATAGCCTCAAATATATTAAGATGTCTACTTGCCAACAGTCATAACTTAATGTATTTATTTTATTTTAAGAACAATTTCATTATTGTTACAGATTCTAGATTGAGATTCCGAATGAATGCCAGTAACGTTTTGGGGTAAACAGACAATGTTCTGTGTTTAGTGATAGAGTATCTATCCAGTCTTAACCACCAGAAACATTTATGGAAGGCAATGTGCTTTCAGTCTGTGGTGGTTCTTGGACTGTTAGTCAAAGCTCTGTTTCTGCCAGGGGTTTCTTAAAAGTGGATTATGCTGAGAAATGTACTTTTGGACTTGTACAGAACCATTATCAAATTGATGTTGACTTATATTGTGTAACCCAATAATACATCAACTTGGCTTAAGTTGTCATACACCACACAGGCAGAGAATGTTTTGTAGCACTCACAAACAGAAAATAGTCATGTCATCATAAAACATGAGCTGAATAGGTCTAACCACTCCTGCATCTACTATTAACTTCAAAGTTATCATAAACTACAGAGGTTAGTGGAAAACTTAAGTATTCCATAAAAAGTCTCTCTTCACATGGAGCTTTCATATTTGGTCCCAAATACACGCACTGTGCTAAAAACTTCTTATGATTAATGTCCGCACTGTGTTTTAAAAATGTGTATAAATATCTGATTTCCACTGCATATGTGATGACTGAGATGCTGATCTAAATGCTTAAAGTAGATGTAAACCCAATTACTAACATCTCATATAAGTTTCAATATGTTAATATCATTTCAAAAGTTGTTTTCAGTCTCTCCAAAGTTGCTGGAAGGAGAGAATTGGAGCAAAGAAAATTGGACTTTATAGGCACACAGGTAGACCATGCAAAATAATTTAAGTTTTTAATTGAATAGTGTTAAGAACATTATACATACACAACATTATATTGTTGAATGGCCACATAGACGCTGATAACACCTCTAGGAAGTACAAAGTATAGTATAAACACACATGGTGCAGTGATGGAATACACAATATCAGCAACCAGTTGGAACTATCGACGTGGAGTGGTTGAGTCAGGTTGTGAGGCCGTACAGAAATTTGCTGTACATGTTATGCATAAGGATACGCTTATTCAGGAGCATATAAATATATAAAGCAGATTGTCTAAGCAACGCTGCCAAAGGACTGTAACTAGGTGTCAAAACCCATAAAGTTCATAATATAAAATCGGATAACTATTCACTGCAGAGAAACAGCATTATAAGTTGCTGGTAAGCAAAATGATGCAGGGGGAGTGGATCTAATCGATGCAAACATGTATAGATACGGAAACCTATTGCTATATTGAACCAACAGATGTCATGTTCTAAGAAGTAGTGCCGTCCAATAGTAGAGGATAGGGAAGCGTGTTACTCGGAGAATCACCAGGTTAAAATGCAGAAAGTACATAATAATACTTATTATACGGAACACCTAAGGTTTAATGGGGAGGTAGGAGAAGGGGGGTTCAAACTGAAATGGCAAGTCTGGCTAAAATATAAGCAGACACAGAGATTTGCAGAAAGGATGGTATAGAGTAGGAAGGACGATAGATAAAGGGCGATAGGACATGGGATGGTAGGTTGGAGAGAAGAGGGGGAGTAGGATGGGGGTGGGGGTAGGTTTAGGCATGGGTTCTATTAAAACCGGAAAATTAGGTGTTTTTGTATAAATTGGGCCGGAAAAGGGCATTTGACTGCGATTGAAATATTGTATGTACTTTATATTAAATAAAGAAATTTAAAACAAAAAAAAAAATCCAGAAAGTACAAGATCAGTCAAGAATCATCAGCGATCATGTGACCTGCACTTGAGCAGCCAAAAAATGTATAAGAGGGTTTTTTTTTTTTTAATCCAATCATGGATTCATTAAAGGCTTATATATAAATATTCAAAAATGTTTAGCTACCACCCTTTTTTACCGTCCTCCCCTATTATTTTTATCATTATATCTTTAATTTTGTAATAAAAAAAATATTATTGCACTTTATTAAACAATTATGCAAACCACTTACTTACTCTAAAAATCTATTTTTACATATGATTAAAGTCAACTAAGTCATATTAACTAGTGTTGAGCGGAATACGCCATATTCGATTTCGCGATATATCACGAATATATAGAAGAATATTCGAGAAATATTCGCTAAAATCGAATATTCGTGATATTTTGTCCAAATAACAATATTGCGAAATTTCGCTAATGCGAATGCGAAATTGATTGCGAAATTCTCGTCAACACGCGAAAACGGAGATCATTTCCTGGATTATAAACTAATATGCACTAAACACTAACTCTACTTACACAAACTTATATGACTAAACTAAAGCAATTTTTTTTTTTTTATACACAAAACACAGAAGGGCAGAGAAAGTATTTGTGAATATTCGTAATACGAATATTCGCATTGCGAATATTCGGCAACATAAAAGGATCGCCTCAGCTACTCGGCCCAGGGTCTCTAATCATACCACCAATGCTTTTAGACGTCGATGGAGATCACGAGGATGTGATCTGTTTTAAAAATAAATTTGAAAAAATACGAATATTCGCAATATCGAATATTCACCGCGATATTCGATTTATTCGCGAATACTCGAATATGCAATATTCTTTACGAATATTCGCAATGCGAATATTCGTGAGCAACACTAATATTAACCAGCAAGGCTCTTGTTGTTTGACAACTAATAGAAGTGATAGCATTCCATTGTAATGCATTCATTGTAGCACCTCCCTATTTTAATACATCCACTTTACAGGCAGAGAAGTACCTTTGTGTAGCTACACCAGGAAATTCATTTTACTTTTTATTGCCAAAAAATTCAGTTTATTGAACTTGATATGCAAACTCCAATATTTAATTTAGCAGCTGTATCCAATAAGATATTATCACCATGTATTGCATAAGCATTTTAAATATCTTATATTCAAAGCAATTACAGTGCCAACAAGAATTTGAACTTTTCCCAAGTTTTCAGAAACCTGGTTCCAATTCTCGTCAAATCTGTATTTGGTATATGATGGAGATTATATTGCCAAATCTAACAGAATACAATATATTGCAACTTTTGTAAGAGTTTTGTGACCTTTAAAGCAAGTTTTACCTTCCTTCAGATGTTGGTTGACATTGATTGCAGCCAGTGTGAAATGTACCGTAGGACAGCTGAGGGATTCAGTATAAATGATTAGTTGTCATTTCTGGAACATTTTTACACTCTTTCAACATATTTAAGATTTATTTATTGAAGTACATTAGATCATATGCTTCCCTGTAGCTAATTAACTGATAGATTTGAAAGGTCATGAAATTTGGATGAGGAATTTAATGCACACTAGCAAAATGTTCACTGTTGTTTATAGACATAATGTTGGAGTATGGGGACTTATTTGGAAAGAGAGGGAAAGAACTTTTATGATATATATTCAAAGTAACAACTTTGAGTGATCTGAACAGCACAGATACAGTCTGACAAGGATCTGCGGTACTGACGGAAACTCAATCAACTGCTGTTTTGCATGTGCTTACACATTTAATATCACACTATAAAATAATTTTTTGACTTGATGGTTACAACGTTAAGGCTACCCATACACATGAGATGACATATGCCTGATTTTCTGCAGCTGTATCAGGTTGCAGTCCTTTGGCTACAAGTACTAGTTGACACTGACGGCTGTCATTCCTCAGGGGAAATCCTAACATGTTATAAAACCTTGCTTGATCTTTATTGTCACCCCTGGGTTAGCTGTTATCATTTGTATCTGGCTGCTTCTTTTCTCTTTTCTTTGTCTTAGAAAAAAATGCTTGGTTTAGCTGAGTGTTCCACATAAAAGAAATTAGGTAAGAAATGGTAATAGGTATTTTAAAATTGGTGCTCTGAAAGAGCTTTCATCTTTGCAAATATCACAGTAGAAATGAAATAACAATCAGCACATGATTGTAAATGTAGCACAGTGCTCTATACTTTTTGTTTAGCTATGTCAAATTTACAAATTAGGGCAACATGTGTGACTCCCTGCTGTGCTCATGCTGCAGAGACGGGAGGGAACTGATGTAGCAACACTATGAAAGCATATATTTACAGAATATCTTCACATACTAATTGCCTTTCCCACTCTTCACTAGGGATGAGCCGAACACGCCTGGGTTCGGTTCGCATCAGAACCTGCGAACAGACCACAAGTTTGTGTGAACTTTAGAACCCTGTTAAAGTCTATGGGACTCGAACATTTGAAATCTAAAGTATTAATTTTAAAGGCTAATATGCAAGTTATTGTCCTAAAAAAGTGTTTGGGGACCCGGGTCCTGTCCCAGGGGACATGTATCAATGCAAAAAAAGTTTTAAAAAACTGATGTTTTTTCTGGAGCAGTGATTTTAATAATGCTTAAAGTGAAACAATAAAATTGAAATATTCCTTTAAATTTCGTACCTAGGGGGTTGTATAGTATGCCTGTAAAGTAGCGCTTGTTTCCTGTGCTTAGAACTGTCCCTGCACAAAGTGTAATTTCTGAAGGAAAAAAGTCATTTAAAATCACTCACCTTAGGGTCTGGTATGGATATTAAGGGGAACCCTGCGTCAAATTACAAAAAAATTATGTGGTGTTCCCCTCAAATATCTATTCCGGCCCCTTCAGGTCTGGTCTGGATTTTAAGGGGAACTCCACCCCAAATTAAAAAAAAATGCCGTGGACCCCCACACATTTTTTTTTTTTATGATTGACTTTTCTCTGTATTGCCGGGAGCTGACAATTCATTATAGCCGCGAATGATTTTAAATTACTTTTTTTTCCTTCAGAAATCACACTTTGTGCAGGGACAGTTCTAAGCATGGCTCAATGGAGCGAAAACAGAACTTCTTCTGTTTCACGCCAAGCGAAGGAATCAACCCTCAACAGCGTGGACCCCCCCGCCTATTTTGGGCAAGCTCATCACCCCTAGCGCCAAAGTCAAAAGCCTAGGGGTCATTTTTGACTCCTTTATGACAATGGACGCACAAATAGGGTCAGTGGTCAGCGGATCTCACCATCTACTGCGCCTACTACGCAGACTCACTCCGTTCATCCCTAAAGAAGATCTAGCGGTCGTGGTGGGAGCTATTGTAAACTCCAGGTTGGATTATGCAAATGCCCTTTACCTCGGCCTACCCAAATACCAAATCGCTCGTCTGCAAGTCGTTCAGAATACGGCCGCCAGACTTGTGACTGGGAAAAAACCCTGGGAATCCATCTCACCTTCACTGAGAGCCCTTCATTGGCTGCCAGTTAAAGACAGAATCGCTTTTAAAGCCCTCTGTCTTACGCATAGATGTGTCCATGAGAATGCCCCCCTTTACTTATGCGAATTAATAAAAGCGCATAATCCAAATCGCGTTTTGCGATCCACGAATCAGAACCTGCTCCAGGTTCCGAAAGCCAACTTCAAGTCCAAAGGAGAAAGAAGATTTGCGATCCAAGGTCCCAGACTATGGAACGCTTTACCAACCAGCATTCGGTTGGAGGAGAACCACCTAGCATTTAGGAAAAAGGTCAAGACTTTTCTCTTTTGATATCAAAGGAGACAGGAACAACAAGCGCCCAGAGGCGATTCAGTTCGCATGTGCCGCGCTATATAAGTTCTCATTCATTCATTCATTCATTCATTCATTCATTCAGCGCTACTTTACAGGCATACTATACACACCCCCAGGTACGAAATTTAAAGGAATATTTCACTTTTATTGTTTCACTTAAAGGAATTATTAAAATCAATGTTGCCTAAAAAACTGCAGTTTTTAAAACTTTTTTTGCATTGATACATATCCCCTGGAGCAGAATCCAGGTCCCCAAACACTTTTTATTACAATGACTTGCATATTAGCCTTTAAAATTAGATTTCAAATGTTCGAGTTCCATAGACTTTAACGAGGTTCTAAAGTTCACACAAACTTGCCGCGAACACCCCAAATAGTTTGCTGTTCGGCGAACAGGCAATGTTTGAGTCGAACATGAGTTCTACTTGAACTCGAAGCTCATCCCTACTCTTCACACAAAACTAAGGTAACAGAATTTTACTTTAAAGTGGACCTGTAAAATTGCAAATCATTAATTTAAAATCTACTTTAACCACTTAAGCCCTGGACCATTTTGTTGCTAATCGACCGGGCCACATTTTGCAATTCATCGCTATAACTGACAATTGCGCGGTCATGCGGCGTGGCTCCCAAACAAAATTGATGTATTTTTTCCCCACAAATAGAGCTTTCTTTTGGTGGTATTTGATCACCTCTGCAGTTTTAATTGTTTGTGCTATAAACAAAAATAGAGCGCCAATTTTGAAAAAAAAAAGCAATATTTTTTTACTTGTTGCTATAATAAATATCCTAAAAAAATATTAAAAAATGTTTTTTCCCTCAGTTTAGGCCGATATGTAATGTTCTGCATATTTTTGGTAAAAAAAATCGCAATAAGCGTTTATTGATCGGTTTGCGCAAAAGGTATACTGTCTACAAAATAGTGGATAGTCTTATGGCATTTGTATTATTATTTATTTTTTACTAGTAATGGTGGTGATCAGTGATTTTTATCATGACTGCGACATTATGGTTGACACATCGGACACTTTTGACACATTTTTGGGACCGTTGTCATTTTTACAGCGATCAGTGCTATCAAAATGCACTGATTACTGTGAAAATTACACTAGCAGTGAAGGGGTTAACCACTAGGTGGCGCTGTAGGGGTTAAGTGTGCCCTAGTGAGTGATTCTTACTGTAGGGGGGATGGGCTACATGTCACAAGACAGTGATCATCGCTTCCGATTACAGGAATCGATGATCACTGTCATTGTCAGTAGGCAGAGCAGGGAGATGCTTGTTTGCATCAGCATCTCCGCGTTATTCCTTACCGGGAGACGATCATGAGTATCCCTGCGGCAATTGAGTCTGCGGGACCCACGCAATACCGCGATCCTAAAGGGGACGTATATATACGTCCTTCTGCCTGTCCGCACCATGCTGCCCACATATATCGTCGTGCGCTGGTCGGCAAGCAGTTAAATATTGAGTGAAATAAACTCAGTAATATCTAGTTTTTGTGAAGGCAAACAAACATCTTTATGAGGGCTTAGAACACTTGAAAGGTACGTATGCAGACACACACACAGTTATATGGGTTAGCATCCCTATAGCATGAAGGCGAGTAAGCTACTTCATTCAAAAAAATCGAAATCAAAAGGGTCGTTACCATTTTTAACTTAGACTCCTCCTCTTGTTAAAAGTAAGTATGAAAAGTCCATTTGCATTTTTATTCTGAGCCCTTGAATCATTGGAAATTTAATAAAAAAATAATCATAATATCTATTCTAGAAGATGGGATAATATTTAGAAATGGGATTCTAAAGTACAAAGAATTATTTTCAATTTCACTGGAGGTGGGGCTTGCACTGGTAAGTTGTTTAAAACCACTCCCAAATCCCACACCATTTCAGTGGTGTGAAAGACTCTGATTCTATTGGGATGCCATTGTAGTAATAAAGGGCATCTGCCTGGCAGGAACCACATGCTCACCCCCCCCCCCCCCCAGGTATTGGGATATCAGCCTGTCGGGCTTACTCAGAAAGCTTCTTTTTTTTTTTTTGCGTTTTATGGAGCCTACACCAGTAATAGAAATTAAATGAAAGGTGAATGATAATCTATTCAGACATCATTTAGACATAAAGCAATCACAGGCCTATAGGATGAATCCAGGGGACTGATTTGCTCATGTTTAGTTTTTACTAAAGCTTAGAAAATCCTCCAAGCTTCTGTGTTGGTCAAAGATACATAGTCACAATAAAATAATCACCAATAAAATATAATAAATGTTTAATTTCTCCCATATTTGTTAGCCAAGATATCTCATCATATGACCGGTATATCTGAACCACAATAATGCATACATTCCATCATTTGTTAAATTTCAACAATAATGTCACTTTCCTGTCTTCAGTACAACATCTTGCCACCAGACAACACACACACAATAGACATTTTCTAGTAGTTACATAAGGGTACAAATATGCACAACATAACAACAATTTCCCTTGTATATTTGGTCAGCATGTATTGCTTTGCTTCAAGATGTGGCTTTTTTTTATTTTTTTAATTATAGTGATTCTTGAGTACAGATGTAGGAATATGGTGTTGTCCTTTAAGTGGTTTATGTTTGATTTTATGTCAAAATAAATAAAAATCACTGGTAATGTTTTCTTTTAGAAATAAAAAGAGTGTTGTGAATGTATGTAGAATGTTTTATATTATAGCGCAGTGTTTCTCAACTCCAGTCCTCAAAGCACCCCAACAGGTCATGTTTTCAGGCTATCCATTATTTTGCACAGGTGATTTGATCAGTTTCACAACCTTAGTTATCACCACAGCCATTTCATCTGACGGAAATCCTGAAAACATAACCTGTTGGGGCGCCTTGAAGTCTGGAGTTCAGAAACACTGCTATAGCATATAATATCTATAGACCATTTTCAGGCAAATCAAGCAGTGATTTTTATGACATTATTTTAAATATGACTATGCTAAGATGAAGGCTGATAGCTTTTGGTGGAATAGTTGACTACTAGCTGTGTTGGGTTTTCATTTTGCATTTCTGTTGTGCCAGTATTAGTTTTTTTTTTGAACAGATGAGCATGCTTGGCTGGACACCATCTAATTTTTATGAACAGATTTTAAGGAAATTTGTCATGAGAGAAATATGGATGCTGCCATTGCTGACTTGTTAGTCTGCTAGTCCTAGTTGTCTGGCTTACTTTGTGTAAGAACCTGTTGACACCAGGTGCAGTGGGATAGTGTAGAGCAGTGATGGCAAACCTTGGCACCCCACGTGTTTTGAAACTACATTTCCCATTATACACAACTACACTGCAGAGTGCATGCGCATCATGGGAAATGTAGTTCCAAAATATCTGGTGTGCCAAGGTTCGCCACCAGGTCAGTTTATGACATGCAATACTATTTTTTTTTTATATCTGCTTAGTTTTTTAGAGAGTGGAATGCAAAGGCAGCCCCCATGTTCTTTTCACAGTATGTTACATTTAATATAATATATACTGTACATCAGCATTGCTCTTTGCATTGCCTCACTGATAAAAAGTTTTTTGTGATGCAAGAAATTGAGCTGTGATTGTTGATTTGGTTTTTAAACATGCAGGTTTCCAGACTGCTATCCTGATCATGACCTCATGACTTAGTGAATACCTGATCAAAGTCAATTAGTGATGGCAGCTTCCATATCTCTACCCTCCCAATACCTTTTTTTAACAAAATATGGAGTCAGCCATTGCTGAGCTCCTTAAAACGCGAATTATCTGACTTTTTTCTCTGAGATGTGGGCCTAGAGTGAATTTTTAGATCCAGAAAATCCAAATCTTGTGGATCTGCACAGAGCAGCCCGGATCCTCCTCTTCTCAGGTCCCTCTTCTGTACTCCTGGCCCCTCCCTCTGTTGAGTGCCACCACAGCAAGCTGCTTGCTATGGGGCACCCCAGCTAAGTCACAGCTCCCTGTGTCCATCCAGACACAAAGCACCTGCCTGGCCCTACCCCTCTCTCCCAAGATTGGTTAGATGACTTTGATTTACAGCAGTGGCAGCCAATGTTTCCGCTGCTGTGTCTCGGCCAATCAGAAGGGAGAATCTCAAATGGCTGAGACACTTGTGGACATCGCTGGACAGTGAGGAACCTCAGGTAAGTGTCAAGATGCATTAAGATAAACAACCTTCTGCCTTTACAATCCCTTTAAATTTGTGGCATGTGTGCTGGTAAATCTTTTGAAATATACTTCTACTGCTCACTGTTCAGGATCTGTGTGTGGGTGGGAAGTCAGCAAGTAGTGAGTGAGCAACTCTCTAGTCTCTTGAGGCTAAGGATGTGCCCAGTGAACAGGATCAGTATATCCCCTAGAAGCAGCTCTTTCTGAGCAAGGAAACGTGTCTTTTAATGCCTAGACCAAATTAATAAGGCTTACCATGGGAATGTGGTCAAACCTTCTTAAGTATGAAAACTAAAACTTTGGGATCAGCTGATGGAATCGAGCCAGAAAATTGCATTATTACAAATGTCTTTATAGGGTGATTATAAAAAAGGTGGTGACTTTTTTGGCTAGAAATGTAAAACTTTTAAATGTAATGCAATCATTTTTTCTCTTTTATCAGATATGGTTTCACTCAGTCTGAAATTATTTGTAGTGAACGTATTGCATATTGGATGGCTATTTCAATTAAGTGAAATGTGCTGACCATTTCTGCATTTCAAAACACAAACTAGGCACCAAATTTCTTTGGGACATGTTGCGTATACACATAAACATGAGAGCTTGAAATAAAAAAAATAAAAAATATGTCTTTTACTTCTCTTTTTGGCAAATCCTTATGGCTGAAACTCTCTGCTCTTTTTATGTCACATAGCTATTTCAATGTTTTACAGCAACATTATGAGAAGTCTCCTGAAATAGACCATTATTTTGTACCATAGAGAATTAATAACTGATATGCAGTGTTCCTTACCAACTAATCAAACTTTTAGCAGGCTAGTGAAAGTATCTTACCTGCAGCACTTCCTGTTACAGGCTGACAACCCGAAGTCACAATTAGCAGAAGCATTATCAGCCTGCCTTTCGAGCTACTTTAGTTGGCCTTGGGCTGTCTACCTGATAGCTCAACCTTCAACTGAAGATTTGTACACAGCAGGCTAACAGCACTGCTGCTAATTGAGAAGAAGTGGCTTAAAGTTGTCAACCAAGAAGTGCTGTTACTAGTAGGAACACCAGGTAAGAAACTTTACAACATATTCACAAAAAGGTTTTTATAATTGAATTATACATAATATATTACAGGGCTCTGTAACCTCCAGGATGAGACCAAGCTGGTCTTAAATATTATGTTTGATATTTTATTTTTCGCTGATTTTTTAGCAGAAATGTATTCTAGCCAGTACAATAATCCAAACTTAGAAAACATTGATACTTTTAAGGGAACATTATATGTGAACATTCTAGCAAAATGTATATTTTAATATTCCACGTATGCTTTTCATTCTGTTCAATTGTGTATTAAATACATACAAGTTGACAAAAACTTTCAGAGCTATGAGGTCCTCTGTGGTGGAAAGCATGGTATAAGTTCCAGATACTAGGTGGATGCTGCTCTCCTCAGATGGTGTAATCCAATAGATACTACAAAAATACAAAGGGACCGGAAGGCGAATGCACCTAGTGCATTACCAAATAAGGTCTTTATTCAATGTAAAAGCAGATAACAATGGATACTCACAAAGTTGCAACTGTATTTTTTGCAACTTTTTTGTGCTTAGACATTTTTCCGGGTGCCTCCATGGCAGCATATGTATGCTGCCATGGAGGCACCCGGAAAGAAAAATTATGGAAAGTTAAGTATTCAATTTTCCATTATATTGGCAATGGTTGATTCCTAAAATAACAGCAAAATTGCACAATTTCCGGCCAAATTTATGATTATTTGATTAGTATTTTTTGTGGACTTCTGGTCAACAAGGAGTCATTGTGACACAATGATTAATTATGACCGAGATATTATCGTAAAGGGTTCAAACATCACAGTACCATTTTCAGTCCTTCCATCTTTTGACTTTTGTAGAATAGCTTGGGTTTCAGATAGATCACTAGAATCATTCTGTCTAAATAAATATTCTAAAAATCTCTTACTTATATAAAAAAAAAATTGCAGCAGTTTTCACTTAGAAACTGACCCTATATGTCCATTTAAATACCATATTTATCAGCGTATTACTGTTAACCCCTTCCCGCCCAAGCACGTCAGTGGGGATATCTGAATGATGCCTGCAGCTCCATATCTTCAGCCGGCGATTCTGTGCACCATAAGAATGATCATAGCGGCGGTTCCGCCGCTTGATTGTTATAATAGGCAGCAGGAGGGGACGTCCCCCCCTCCTGCCGTCATCCGGTGCTTCTCCGGGCTCTCCTTTGCCATCGGACACCCGGAGAAATGATCCGCCGGCTTGGATGGAAACCATAGAGTAGACTGGTGACCGGATGGTCACCAGTCATCTCTATGATCGTCGGAGGCCCGGGCACGATGTTATGACGTCACGCCTGGGTCCTGGAATGTAAACACAGCCGCAATTGTGGCTGAAAGCATTAGATCTGTAAAAAAAATTTCATGAGCTAATGCTTTCCAGCCTGGAGGAGAGATGCAGGGTATTATTGACCCTGCATCTCTCCATAAAGAGTACCTGTCACAAACCATTCCTAAATAAAAGGGATGTTTACATTCCTTGTTATAGGAATAAAAGTGATAAAAAAAATGTCAAGAAAAGTGTAAAAATAAAAGAAATTGAGTAAAATAAAAAAATAAAATAATAAAAACATTTTTTTTAAACGCCCCTATCCCCGGTAGCTCGCGCTCAGAAGCGAACACACATGTAAGTCCCGCCCACATATGTAAACGCCATTCAAACCACACATGTGAGGTATCGCCGCGTGCGTTAGAGCGCCAGCAAAAATTCTAGCACTAGACCTCCTCTGTAACTCTAAATTTGTAACTTGTAAAAAAAAAAGCGACGCCTATGGAGTTTTTTAAGTACCGAAGCTTGGCGCTATTCCATGAGTGTGCGCAATTTTAAAGCGTGACATGTTAGGTATCTATTTACTCGGCGTAACTTTATCTTTTAACATTATACAAAAAAATTGGGCTAACTTTACTGTTTTGTTATTTTTTAATTCACAATTTAATTCACAATTTTTCCCCAAAAAAAGGTGTTTGAAAAATGATTGCGCAAATACTGTGCGAGATAAAAAGTTGCAATGGCCGGCATTTTATTCCCTAGGGTGTCTGCTAAAAAAAACATATATAACGTTTGGGGGTTCCGAGTAATTTTCTAACAAAACAATTATGATTTATGCATGTAGGAGAAAAGTGACAAAATAGGCCCGGTATTGAAGTGGTTAAACAGCGATTTTATTCCGATATTCCTATATTTATGCCTAAATATTTATAATGTGTATTTGGGAAATATGTTCAGCTACAATTTCTTTTGTATTTTAGTTGACATATATTTAGTAGAATTGTGCAATGGGTCAGCATATGCTGTCTTGAGATGCTTCTTTGAATCTCTTCCGTTGACATGAGCAGCATGGTTTGAGCTTGTGTGCCTTGCAAGCTTTGAGTTCTGAGTTCAAGTCTTGTCCAAGACATAGATGGTATGGAGTTTATTATTTTTTATGTATGCTTGTTCCATGTGCTCAGGTTTTTCCCCACATTCTAAAAGTTGCATGTGCATTGTGTGTGTGTTTATTGCGTAAACTTCTTCAAGGGACAGGGACTGTTGTAAACCTTTTTGTGTTGGCACTAGAAAAATACATAAATGCATATTAAAATGTATTTTATGTTGGCTCTGCTTAGTTTTTCACATATATATATTGGGATAAATCTTTCCAAGACTGTGGCAAGAAATAATGAAAAATATAAAACAAAATAGTTCATTAAATTGTAGCTGTCCTCTTCTGCTTGTGTTGTGAGGCATACAAATTATAATTTAGTTATGTGGCCACTCATGTTCATGGATGCTTTCCAAAAGCCAATTGTCTAGGTGACTAATTGCTGTTTTCAGAATTGAGTTAAAGTCCCCCTACCCTCTTAAAACACATTGACCATTGAAAAACTAATGCTACTTGAACTTGTCACTAGTGATTTCTTTACTTTAATGTGATAGATGTTGGACTTTCACGCCAAGTCTTCTGATCTTACATGTTTCTGCTAGAGTGTGGATATGCTGTGGGCTTTGAAAATGTTAAATGTGCCAGCATGACAGGGATTATAATGGTAAAACATTTGTTAAAAGTTTTATATTATATAAATGTGTGTAGCATTGATTTCAAGTAGAAAGTATTCTGGAGACCTCTTTCGTCAATGGCTGTTTTTAGTACACACTAACCATGAGGCAAAAAGTACCTCTTAGGCCGCGTACACACGATCGGTTAAACCAATGAGAATGGTCTGATGGACCGTTTTCATCGGACCAAACCGATCATGTGTGGGCGCCATTGGTTATTTATCCATCGGTTAAAAAAAAGGGAACTTGAAAGATACCAAAAAAAAAAAACGATCGTTAGTAGGCACGACCATCAGTTAAAAATCCACGCATGCTCAGAATCAAGTCGACGCATGCTTGGAAGCATTGAACTTCATTTCTTTCTGCACATCATTGTGTTTTACGTCACCGCGTTCTGACACGATCGTTTTTTTAACCGATGGTGTGTAGGCATGACTGACCATCAGTCAGCTTCATCGGTTAACCAATTAAAATGGTCCATCAGACCGTTCTCATTGGTTTAACTGATTGTGTGTACGCGGCCTTAGTGTAGAATCTTTAGGATCATTTATTTCACATAAAAAGGGGCAACTTACATTTTCAATAAGATTATAGGTTCATATGAACTGGTTGGCATGTAGATGGTACAACACCTGCGGTCCGCCAGCTGAATGCTACAATGTAGCAGGGGGAACTGCCGATTGCTCTTCTCTGGATGGCTTCCAAGCAAGGCTCTCAGTGGAGTGCAGCGCAGGCTGCTGTGCCAGCGTCAACATCGCCAGAAGTCGGGAATGAACAACGCATTTCGGAGCAAGTGCAATGTGGATCTTGAGCATGTGTGCTCCTTTCTCAAGTTGCTCGGGGATGTGAAAGAGCCTTGGTAATATACAATGAATATTCATGAAGCAATTAATAAAATGTGATATAAAATCATGTAACTATACAATCAATGATTAAAATATACAAAAATGATTAAAAAACAAGGACATAAAAGAAATGACAATAACTCAAATAAATAATAAATAAAAGTAAAAGGGTAAACCGAAATATTATGCAATAATTAATAATGATGATCTACAGTGCCTGCCGCCGAGAATGTGTTTTTAACACGCCAGCATCGCGCTGAATCTCGGCGACAGGCTGCCGACATCTCGCACTCGCTGGAATAGTAAAAGCACATTCCAGCGAGTGCGTCATAGAAGCGACGGGGATCCGACTTGGATTCCCGCCAATTCTACACGTGGGCGGAGTTTGTTATGAATCCTGAAGGAGAAATCCCCGCCGGATTTTTAAAGAAAAATCCGGCATGGGTTCCCCCCTCAGGAGCATAACGGGCCCTTAGGTTTGTTATGGGTTGTAAGGAGACCCCCTACGCCCCCTACGCCGAAATAACAGACCCGTATCAAGAGCACGCCGGCCGGCCGGTCAGGAAGGGAGTGGGGGCGAGCGAGCGCCCCCCCCCTCCTGAGCCGTACCGGGCAGCATGCCCTCAACATGGGGGGGTTAGGTGCTCTGGGGCGGGGGGCGCACTGCGGCCCCCCACCCCAGAGCACCCTGTCCCCATGTTGATGAGGACAGGGCCCCTTCCCGACAACCCTGGCCGTTGGTTGTCGGGGTATGCGGGCGGGAGGCTTATCGGAATCTGGAAGCCCCCTTTAATAAGGGGGCCCCCAGATACCGGCCCCCCACCCTAAGTGAATGAGTATGGGGTACATTGTACCCCTACCCATTCACCTGCAAATAAAAAGTGTAAACACAAATAAACCACACAGGGTATTGAAATATTTTATTAGTTGGCCGCCGGGGGGGGTGTGTATGGTCGCTTTTATAAAAGCGCCCCCCTCCGGCGGGCTTCTGTGGGGGGTGGGTGCCGCCGTCTGGTTCTCTTCCGCCGCCGGGGGGGCGCTTTGATAAAAGCGCCCACCACCCGGCGGGCTTCTTTCGACGTCTTCGGCGGCTGGGGGGTCTTCTCCCACTCTCCGGGGTCTTCTCCTGCTCTCCGGGGGTCTTCTCCGCTCTCCGGGGGTCTTCTCCGCTCTCCGGGGGTCTTCTTCTTCTTCAGGACTCGCCGCCGCTAACTTTGTGTGTTAGCTCAATTACTAGCGTGCTACCTACCGGAGCATGATGGGACTGCGACGTCACAAGACAGGCCTATATAACTCGCTGCGAGCCGCGCGCCCGGCATAACAGTGGAAGTAAGCGTCGCGTCAACATCTGGAGAAGAAGAAGAAGACGTCACAGAGGAGGGGACTCGCCGCCGCTAGTAATTGAGCTAACACACAAAGTTAGCGGCGGCGAGTCCTGAAGAAGAAGAAGACCCCCGGAGAGCGGAGAAGACCCCCGGAGAGCGGAGAAGACCCCCGGAGAGCAGGAGAAGACCCCGGAGAGTGGGAGAAGACCCCCCAGCCGCCGAAGACGTCGAAAGAAGCCCGCCGGGTGGTGGGCGCTTTTATCAAAGGGCCCCCCCCGGCGGCGGAAGAGAACCAGACGGCGGCACCCACCCCCCACAGAAGCCCGCCGGAGGCGGGCGCTTTTATAAAAGCGATCATACACACCCCCCCCCGGCGGCCAACTAATAAAATATTTCAATACCCTGTGTGGTTTATTTGTGTTTACACTTTTTATTTGCAGGTGAATGGGTAGGGGTACAATGTACCCCATACTCATTCACTTAGGGTGGGGGGCCGGTATCTGGGGGCCCCCTTATTAAAGGGGGCTTCCAGATTCCGATAAGCCTCCCGCCCGCATACCCCGACAACCAACGGCCAGGGTTGTCGGGAAGGGGCCCTGTCCTCATCAACATGGGGACAGGGTGCTCTGGGGTGGGGGGCCGCAGTGCGCCCCCTGCCCCAGAGCACCTAACCCCCCCATGTTGAGGGCATGCTGCCCGGTACGGCTCAGGAGGGGGGGGCGCTCGCTCGCCCCCACTCCCTTCCTGACCGGCCGGCCGGCGTGCTTTGGATACGGGTCTGTTATAGATTGTGGGGGGACCCCCACGCCGTTTTTTCGGCGTAGGGGGTCTCCTTACAACCCATAACAGACCTAAGGGCCCGTTATGCTCCTGAGGGGGGAACCCATGCCGGATTTTTCTTTAAAAATCCGGCGGGGATTTCTCCTTCAGGATTCATAACAAACTCCGGCCACGTGTAGAATTGGCGGGAATCCAAGTCGGATCCCCGTCGCTTCTATGACGGCTTTGTCTCCATCGCGGCAAGCCAGCTCGGCGCTGGCTCCCGCGATGGGGCTCGTAGGTGGTCAATCTCGCCGAGAAAGGGAGCGAGATTGACACAATATCCCAGTCACCTACTGTATGTTCGCTTCATAGGTACCTGCATGTCAAAACACATGACATTTTTATCTGAACTCATCGAGAATATATGTATAAAGCCTTTTCAGCAATTCATATGAACTGATCAGAGCAAAAGAACATTGATAAATAATAATAGTAATACATTAATAGATACAAGATAAATAAAAACGAATACAGGATGCTGCTAACTGTATTTTTTTTTATAGTACTTACAGTGGTGGAAGAAACCACAGTGGATCCCATGAATTTTTAAGACTATTGCCGCGTACACACGATAGTTTTTCGGCATGAAAAAAAAAACAATGGGCCAGACCCACAAAGCACTTACGCCAGAGTATCTCGAGATGTGCCGCCTAAGTCTAAATTTGTGCTGGAATATCTATGCACCGTACCCACAGAACTAGATATGCACCAAAAAAGGCTTTTCCCGACCGCCCTAACTTGCCTACACCTGTACATCCTAGGTGCACATTTGAACAGATATATTTGGTCGTGTGTACACGGCCTGAGAGATCTGATGGTACATCCTACATACAACAAATTGCAGGGGCAGGTAAGGCAATAAACTACATAGTTAGTAGAACAATTAAATAAGTTACCTATAATATAGTGAGGGAAACATGTATTTGATCCCCTGCTGATCCTGTACATTTGCCCACTGACAAAGAAATGATCAGTCTATAATTGTAATGGTAGGTTTATTTTAACAGTGAGAGACAGAAGAACAACAACAACAAAAAAAATCCTGAAAAACGCATTTAAAAAAATCTACTATTAAAATTATAGACTGATCATTTCTTTGTCAGTGGGAAAACATACAAAATCAGCAGGGGATCAAATACTTTGTCCTTTACTGTATATATCTTTTCTTTGATAGTGAAGTGTCTTTCGAAGTTAGTACAGCAATCTCCCCCGCTGAGCTGTTGTGTTCTGACAGGAGGACGGCCCCCCTCCAGAACTCTCCAATCAGTGCTCTCTGCCATTAGGTGAGAGCGCTGGTCATAGGCCAGCTGGCTGCTGGTTTCCATCATGCTCGTCTGACATACACACAGGCACAATTTTTATTGAACTAGCGATGTCTCTCGACATTTGACCTGTGTGTACAAAACTTTAGGCTGGACTTACACTTCAGCACTGTAGTGACAAGTGCAAGTGAACATTCTGCTTGTTGGTGCACTGTGTTTTCATTTCTCTCTAAAGGCACCTCAACGAAAATTGCCAACAGATGTACATATTACTATGCATGGCAACACACTGTTGTACATTGTGGTTTGCTACTTTGCAAAAAATAGTAATTGCACCCTATCTGGGACCTTTTCCTACATTAGGCAGCCCATTATAAGGAAAAGGATTATATACATACATTAATATGCAAGATAATGTACAAGTTTGGGCACACAACAGATGCATGAACCCAGCCTTATAAATCTTTAAACAGCAGTATTACTGGAATACTGGGGGTTGGTTATAACTAAATCACAGCAAAACTCAGCAAGCCGTAAATACAAATATTGCAATTGAACTCTTTAAAGGCTAAATGGGTTGTAAAGTTTCATGTTTTTTTCACCTTAATGCATCCTATACACCTTGCTGTCTTAACACCACCCCCCCCCCCCCCCGAGCCCCCGTTTTACTTACCCGAGCCCAGGGGTCAAGTCCTAGAGAAAAAAGTGTGGGAACTCCCACCCAAAATCCACTACCCCACCAAAAATAAAATGATACGCTCATATGCATAATTACTAAACTGTATGTTTTTTTTTGTTTTTGTTTTTTGAAAAAATAAGCAAGTTCTTTCTAAATTCCACGATAACTCACAGCAGACCTCCGCAATGTCTCCTGGGAACAATGACAAAAGCTCCCAGGAGACATTGCGGCCTCAAGGAAGTGACGGAATACCCTCACACTACCCGATGAATCCTTATATAGGAAGCGGCCAGTAACATAAAGGATTACTAAGGTTCGCCTGCCCCTGACAGTGACTCGAGCTGGGCATTGCCGCTTAGTGAAGGATTGACTTGGGCATCTCGGCTGCTCTTTGCTGCTCTAGTCCTGCAAAGGGAACTGAGTTCCTGCTGTGAAAAAAGTGCATGAACTCTGTTCCCACGCGTTCCCGCAGGACTTGAGCCCTGCCTGAGCCCCAAATCCCTGTGGGCGCGATCCCGCAATAATTTCCCCCAGCTTGAGGCGGCTCTTCCTTGGATGATTGATAGCAGTGCAGCCATTGGCTCTCACTGCTTATAATCAAATCAATAACGCGGCTTGGCGGGGGGCAGGGACCGTGTCGTACACTCGATGGCTATGGGCACCGACTGTATCACACAGGAGCACGCCCACAAGATAACTCCCTTGGGAGTTAAACGAACTGCACAGTGGAGGTATGGTATGTTTGTTATTTAAAAAATAATATAAACCTTTACAACCCCTTAAGTTCACTAATTAAAAAAATGTGCATTTATTATATTTTTTATAGGCGTGTGCAGAGTATTACACCTGAAATCATCAGATTGCCTGGGCAGTGTCGGGCTCCTGCACAGTCTACCTCTAGCTTTGTGCCCATGTCTCTTTACAGGCTTTCTGTTGCAAAAGCTAGAGGAAGATGTGGGAGCAATTGTAAACTCCAGGCTGGATTATGCAAATGCCCTTTACCTCGGCCTCCCCAAGTACCAAATCGCTCGTCTGCAAGTCGTTCAGAATACGGCCGCCAGACTTGTGACTGGGAAAAAACCGTGGGAATCCATCTCACCTTCTCTGAGAGCCCTTCATTGGCTGCCAGTTAAAGACAGAATTGCTTTTAAAGCTCTCTGTCTTACGCATAGATGTGTCTATGGGAATGCCCCCCTTTATTTATGCGAAATAATAAAAGCGCATAATCCCAATCGCGTTTTGCGATCCACGAATCAGAACCTGCTCCAGGTTCCGAAAGCCAACTTCAAGTCCAAAGGAGAAAGAAGATTCGCGATCCAAGGTCCCAGACTATGGAACGCTTTACCAACCACCATTCGGTTGGAGGAGAACCACCTAGCATTTAGGAAAAAGGTCAAGACTTTTCTCTTTTGATATCAAAGGAGACAGGAACAACAAGCGCCCAGAGGCGATTCAGTTCGCATGTGCCGCGCTATACAAGTTTTCATTCATTCATTCATTCAAGATTGAATAAACTACGAGAGTGCTGATCAGCGTGATATGGGACTTGTAGCCTTTTCATTCACAGATCTCTGTGAATGAATGATGCAGCTGTGTGGGGGGAGCCTCACACAGCTGTGCCAATTTTAAAAAGTGACAGTGTGTGCAGGAAGAGCAACTCCTGCCGCTGTCACAGGGGAATATGCTGGGCAAGGTGGGGTGCTTAAGAGTAACATGTTGCTAAATACAGGTGTAGGGGACGAACTTATTCTTTAAGAGCTTGAGTTGCAGTCTCTAAATAGGGATACGTTGTGGATCACTTTTCAGAGGGTGGTAGAGCAGTCTCCTGAATGTCTGTTTTTATTTTGTTATTTGTTTTTGCTGCTGAATAAACTGCCCATACATGTGGTAGTGCTAATATTGCTAAATGACAAATCCATGGCTGGTATGTTAACAAACAGCAGATGGCCTGTGACATTTTGCTGTGGTAGCCCTTCTGCCACAAAATGACAGGTCCTTGGTTGACTTCTATATGTAAATGACCCTGCAGAGATGTTTGAAAAAATATCCTCATGACCATGCTCATTTGGTCAGTCATGTCACCCAGGATCCCCACTGGCTTGTTCACATACAGAAGCTGGCCAGAGATTTGTCATTTGCGGTGGGGCACCATTACCAGCTAACAGGTCAACAGCGAGTCAACATTGTTTGGCAGCCCTCATGGTGACTGATGTGGATCTACATCACTGGATGACCAGATTGAAGTTGTATTTTTATTGTGGGACATTGGTTATTTTTTCAAGGGGTGCTTATTTTCTATATCTTTTTTTTTTTTTGGGGTTTTTTGAAAGAAAAAAAAAGCAGAAACAGTTATAGTATAAAGATGAAATGTGTGCTTATAAATCACATCATACAGATAGCAATTACATGGGAAGAAACCTGAAGCAATAGAATAATATGCGGAGGTCTATTAAGAAACACATACAATGTTCCCTCCATAGAGGGAACAAGGTAAAAGGCCAAAAAAAAGTATTTGTTGGCATCAGGTAGGACATCTTCAGGGTGGGGAGAGGGAAGAGGGGAGGCTGGTATGGTATCCTCAGGTAATTTCAGTCTGTTGAGAGAGTTAGTAAGGTTTGCCTTGATATACCATTTTTTTAAATTGAAACGGTTTCGTAATAAGGTGGATTTTTCAAGCTCGAAAGAGAATGTTCCATGCTTCAAACGACTAAAGAAACGTTTGGTAGGTCCAAAATTCAGGTTATCTAATTTTTAAATGTATAGAATATATTTCAGCTCCTTTTTATTTTGCAATAATTGAGGGAGTGGAAGATGATGTGCAGCCTTTCAGGATAGTCTGACGTGCCATTATCTATATCATTTTTAAAATTGTTTCTTGTAAATGAGTTAAGCCGCGTACATACGATCGGTTCAAAACGATAAAAACGGACTGAAGTTTGTTTTCATCGGTCCAAACCGATCGTGTGTAGGCCCCATCAGTCCATTATCCTTTGGCTCAAAAACAGAGGGCTTGCTTTAAAATTGAACCGATAGACGGCTAACCGATAGGTCAAAACCGATCATTAGCATGCACGAGCATCAGTTAAAAATCCACTCATGCTCAGAATCAAGTCAACGCATGCTTGGAAGCATTCAACTTTGATTTTTTCATTACGTCGTTGTGTTTTTCGTCACCGCATTCTGGCATTCTGACACGATCGGTTCATGAACCGATGGTGTGTAGGCACATCAGTCCATCAGTCAGCTTCATCGGTGAATCGGTGAATGCGTCGACTTGATCCTGAGCATGCATGGATTTTTAACCGATGGTTGTGCATACGATTGGTTTTGATCTATCGGTTAGGCGTCCATCGGTTAAATTTTAAAGCAAGTTGGCTTTTTTTTAACTGAAGGTTAATTAGCCTACACACGATCGGTTTTGACCGATGAAAACGGTCCATCAGACCGCTGTCCTCTGGTTAACCGATCGTGTGTATTCGGCCTTAGATTTAGAGAAGCATGACATGGTTTACTCACCCCTCCTCTCGTCTCATTTATTCACAGAGTGCCTCGTATTCAGTGAAAAGAATGCAAGCAATTTTGTAAATGGATGAGGTGGTGAGTTTGACTCACTATCATAACTGTACTAGAGCTGGAACTATACGTCAGATTGGCCTAAGCTCACAGCTGATGTTAGTATCCAGTAGAATAAAACTAACATTTTTAGAATCACCTGCTGGCATCCGGACACTTTTTTCCCCTAGAGATCCACTTTAACACTAGGTACTTGGCAATGAAACAAATTAATATGCAGAGTGTGAGAATTTTTTGTTGTCAGAAACAGTTACACATATGAATATAATATTTTATATTTTATACTGTATATATCTCAGCTTCAATCTCCCTTGTTTTGTTGTTTAATTATACATTCCCTAAAGCATTGTCAGCAAGCGCCGATTCATAATGTGTTACAAATATATTACTTCCTGTAGTTTTAATTACTAAACTGACAAAAAAAAAAAGAAAAAAATGGAAACACAAAAATCTGTCATAGATCCTAATTAATATCCTGATGACATAACTTGGATCTTGATTATGTGGCTTTACACATTATTTGTTCAGTCTATGGGAGAGCAGTTTTATTTAGTGCACTCTTTTGTATGTTTTACAGCATCCTATTCCCATTGCAAAAATAAACTGTGTGCTCTATTAGGATGTGTTAAGGATCAGATTTCCATCATAAGGTGTACAGCAGACCAGATGCATACATAATGACTGTTTGCAGATTCTGTTGGTTTGAAATGTGGACATTTTTTATAACCTTTCTTTCTCATGATTTACATGAAAGTAAGTTAACATTCTAAAACCATCATGCCGCGTACAATTTCTGACGTATTTTTGGCTCAAATTGGTGTTGCATACACACGGTCACACAAATGTTGTCGAAAATTCCAAATGTCAAGAACGCGGTGACGTACAACACTACGACGGGCCAAAAAAATGAAGTTCAATGATTCCGAGCATGCGTAGGATTTTTGGGCGTCGGAATTGCATACAGACAATCAGAATTTCCAACAAGAACTTTTGCTGTCGGAAAAATTGAGAACCAGCTCTCAAGTTTTTCTTGTCAGAAACTCCGACAGCAAATGTCCATTGGAGCCTACACAACCAAAAACTCACATTGACAACATTTGTTGTTGAAAATTCCGACCGTGTGTACGCGGCATAAGAGTACATATTTATAAATGTTAGGGGGTGCTGGAAAACGTGTAAACTATGGCTATATAACTTTATTTAGGCAGCAGCAGTCATGTGACTGTGATATAACCCGGTTTTGTCTCAAAAACGTAAAGTAGGAATTTGGCCTCCCATAAAACAATATAAACTACTCCAGGGCTCAAAATTTCAAGTCCTGAGCTACTAGCCAGGCTTCAAGAGTTACTCGCCACCAGTTGCCCCACCTAATTCATACACGGCCCTGCGCCTAATTGCACCCGTAAACACAGATTATCTCATGCAATGACACTGTAAAATGTTTTATGCAGAATCAAGTTACACAATTAAATATTACCAACAACAACTTTAACAAAATGGGACAGGGCATTGGGGGCAGACCAGAGGGACAAGGCACTGGGGGCAGACCAGAGGGACAGGGCACTGGGGGAAGACCAGAGGGACAGGGCACTAGAACTGGGTCTCTTCCCCATTCTCTTGCTGTCTCCTCTGCAACTCCCATCCATCCTCTCTCTCTCTTCCCCTCTCCTATTCATCTCCCAGTTCCCAGTTAATGGTGCTGGCATACATGTGATTTTCTAAACAGAAGTGTGATTTTTAAACACAAGTGGGAAGAGTTAAAAAACAGGAGTTTGCTTTTAACTGTTTCTGCTTGCAAGTGTCATTTTTTTCTCTGACACTTTTTAAACAGGTTTTTATTTCTCTCTGCTAAGGAAAGTGTTTAATTGTGATCAGGTTTTTTTTTCTCTGCTAATCAGTGGGGAGTGTTTAATTTTAAACAGGTGAAGAGGTGAAGAGGTGAGTATAAAAGTCTCAGTCAAAACTCCCATAAGGAGCTGGCTCCCAGTTAATGGTGCTGGCATACATGTGATTTTCTAAACAGAAGTGTGATTTTTAAACACAAGTGGGAAGAGTTAAAAAACAGGAGTTTAACACAGGAGTTAAGACAGGAGTCTACTAAACTGTAAGTAACATCTTAAACTTCCTACAAGTCATTATATTGTAACTGGGAAATGTGTGCTAGCAGGGTTGAAGGTTTTGCTCAGTGCACAGTGTGTCACATGTATACAAAATTGGTGCAACAGCTCCAGGATGGATACCGCTGTGACAGATGTGAGCAGGTTGCCCTTCTGGAAGCTCGCATTAGAGATCTGGAGGAACAAGTTGCAACACTGGGCAGAAAGGACAACCTTGAAAGGGGTCCTCTGCTCGCTGAGCAGGTGGTCAGTAGGGTTAATGTGGAGGGTGGAGGGGCAAGTCAGGATTATCAGATAGGAAGATGGGTTAATGTAGTTAGAGGGAGTGGAAGGGGCTTGCAGACAAGGAAGGCCAATCCTGTGTTTGTGCATCAAAACAAATTTGCCAAGTTGGGTGAAGATGTGGAGGTGGCTAACACAGAGGTGGCAGCCCTAGATGTTACTGCTACCCCTAACAGCCGGGAGAGCAACCCATCTAGTAGAAGTGGTGAGGGGAGTGCAGGTAGGCCTAGACAGTTGGTGGTAATAGGGGATTCTATAATCAGAAGGACTGATAGAATAATTTGTCGCCAGGATCGCCTCAACCGAATGGTTTGCTGTCTCCCTGGTGCCAGGGTTCGGCATGTGGTGGACCGGGTGGATAAATTACTGGGAGGGGCTGGGCATGACCCAGCTGTCTTGGTCCATGTTGGAACCAATGACAGTATACATGGAAGGTGGAGGCTCCTTAAGAATCAATTTAAAGAACTAGGCTGCAAGATGAAGGGAAGGACCTCCAAGGTGATATTCTCTGAAATATTGCCTGTGCCATGCGCAACACAGGAAAGGCAGGGGGAGATTAGAGAGCTGAATGCATGGCTAAAGACCTGGTGTAGGAAGGAGGGATTTGGGTTTCTAGAGCACTGGGATGACTTTTCATTGGGGTGCAACCTATATGCTAAAGATGGTTTGCACTTGAATGGAAGGGGGTCTGCTGTGCTGGGGGAGAGGTTTAGGGGAATGCTGGAGGAGTATTTAAACTAGACTTGAGGGGGGAGGGTGAACGTGAATTACATCGGGCACACAGGTCAGTTAGGGGTCAGACATTAATGGAGAGTGGAATGGGGATAGATGGAGGTGGGGTTATGGCAGGTGACAAGAAAGTTCCCATGTTGCAAACAGCCATTGGAAATTATAGTGCCATTTGCACTACTAAAAATTATATGAATCATATGAAAAACGCCAGCGAAAAATGTAACAATACATTTAAGTGTTTGTTCACCAATGCCAGAAGCCTTCCAAGCAAAACAGGTGAGTTGGAAGCTCTGGTGCATGAGGAGAGCTATGATGTAATTGGTATTGCTGAAACTTGGCTTCAATCCTCACATGACTGGGCTATTAATATTCCTGGCTATGCTCTCTTTCGGAAAGACAGGGTAAAAAGGAAAGGTGGAGGGGTCTGTCTCTATGTGAGAAGTGACCTCAAAGCAAGCGTGAAAGAGGACCTGGTTGATGGAGAGTGTGATGAAGTTGAAGCATTATGGGTGGAACTGCATACAGATGTGCGTAGTTCAAAACTAATCATTGGAGTTTGTTATAGACCACCCAATGTTAATGAGGAGGTGGAGACTCAGCTCCTTGCACAGATGGAAAGGGCTGCAAGGGCAGGGACGGTGGTAATAATGGGGGATTTTAACTACCCAGAAATTGACTGGAATAATGGAATTTCTGGGACAGTTAAAGGACAAAAATTTAAAAACCTATTGCAGGACAATTTTATGGTCCAGTTTATTGAGGCCCCAACTAGGAATGATGCTCTGTTGGACCTGGTAATCTCAAACCATGCAGAGCTCATTACTAATGTTCAGATAAAGGAACACCTGGGTAGCAGTGATCATAACATGATTTCGTTTAATGTAAACTATAAGCAAGAAATACATACAGGAATGATAAAAACACTTAATTTCAAGAGAGCAAATTTTCAAAGCATGAGGACTGCTCTCCAGGGCTTGGACTGGGAGGGAATATTGGCACCGATGAACACAGAACAGAAATGGGAATTCTTCAAAAAGACTCTTTGGAACCTCACTGCAAAGTATATTCCCATGGGCAATAAGTTTAAAAGGCTACAGATAAAACCTATGTGGCTCACGGTTAAAGTTAAAAAAGCTATAAACAATAAGAAAATAGCTTTTAAAAAATATAAAAATGAAGGAACACTAGTGTCGTTTAAATGTTACAAAGAATATAATAGAATATGTAAAAAGGAAATCAAGGATGCAAAAATTCAAAATGAACGACAGATTGCAAAAGATAGTAGGACAAACCCCAAAAAATTCTTTAAATATATTAATAGTAAAAAGGTCAAGTCTGAGCATGTAGGCCCTTTACAAAATAATCTAGAGTGGGTGACTGAGGACATAGAGAAGGCAAATTTATTAAATGCTTTCTTCAGCTCTGTGTATACAATGGAGAATGGGGGAGCTCATGTCGATATAGGGGGTGGGAGTGACACAGCCCCAAATCCACAATGGCTCAAAAGTGATATGGTCCAGAAATATTTAGACAGAATAAAGGTGGATAAAGCACCTGGACCAGATGGCATCCACCCACGGATCCTAAAAGAATTGAGCTCTGAAATTTCAAAGCCACTGTATCTAATATTTAGGGACTCATTAAGGACAGGAATAGTACCACTGGATTGGCATAAAGCCAATGTGGTGCCCATATTTAAAAAGGGAACAAAGTCTTTACCTAGTAACTATAGACCTGTTAGTTTAACTTCTATAGTTGGAAAGATACTGGAACGTTTAATAAAAGACCACATGGATGAGTTCTTGCTGGAAACAAACTATTTAAGCAGCAGACAGCATGGATTCATGAAGGACAGAAGTTGTCAGACAAACCTGATTTCCTTTTATGAAGAGGTAAGTAAAACCCTGGACAGAGGCGTGGCAGTGGACGTGGTATACTTGGATTTTGCAAAAGTGTTCGATACAGTTCCCCACACACGGCTCATGTGTAAGGTAAGGTCTACAGGATTAGATATATCAGTTTGTAAATGGATAGAAAACTGGCTGAAAGACAGAATTCAGAGAGTTGTGGTTAATGATTCTTACTCTGAATGGTCTAAGGTTATCAGCGGTGTACCCCAAGGTTCAGTGTTGGGTCCCTTACTTTTCAATATATTTATAAATGATATTGGGTCTGAGATCAAAAGTAACATTTCTGTTTTTGCAGATGACACCAAGCTATGCAGTGGAATAATGTCCTTGCAGGATGTCTCCAATTTACAAGCCGACCTCAATGCTCTGTCTAATTGGGCGACTAAGTGGCAGATGAGGTTTAATGTTGATAAATGTAAAGTTATGCACTTGGGGGCTAAGAATATTCATGCATCATACATGCTAGGGGGAGTACAACTGGGGGGATCTGTAGTGGAGAAGGATCTGGGGGTTTTAGTTGATCATAAGCTCAATAATGGCATGCAATGCCAAGCTGCGGTTTCCAAAGCGAGCAAAGTCCTTTCTTGTATTAAGAGAGGTATGGACTCCAGAGATAGAGATATCATTTTGCCCCTGTACAAATCATTAGTAAGACCTCATCTGGAATATGCAGTCCAGTTTTGGGCACCAGTTCTCAAAAAGGATATCGGAGAACTGGAGAAAGTGCAGAGAAGGGCAACCAAACTGATAAGAGGCATGGAGGAGCTCAGCTATGAGGAAAGATTAGAAGAACTGAATTTATTCACTCTTGAGAAGAGGAGAATAAGGGGGGATATGATCAACATGTACAAATACATAAGAGGTCCATATAGTGAACTTGGTGTTGAGTTATTCACTTTAAGGTCAACACTGAGGACAAGGGGGCACTCTTTACGTCTGGAGGAAAAGAGATTTCACCTCCAAATACGGAAAGGTTTCTTCACAGTAAGAGCTGTGAAAATGTGGAACAGACTCCCTCCAGAGGTGGTTCTGGCCAGCTCAGTAGATTGCTTTAAGAGAGGCCTGGATTCTTTCCTAAATGCACATAATATAACTGAGTACTAAGTTTTGTAGGTAAAGTTGATCCGGGGTAAATCCGATTGCCTTTCGGGGGATCAGGAAGGAATTTTTTCCCCTCCGGTAGCAAATTGGATCATCGCTCTGCTGGGGTTTTTTGCCTTCCTCTGGATCAACTGTGGGTATGGAGTTGGGTGTATGGGAGGATGTACTGTGTTTTACTTTGTTTTGTTTTTTTTATTTTTTTTATGGTTGAACTGGATGGACTTGTGTCTTTTTTCAACCTGACTAACTATGTAACTATCTCATCATCAGGAGCCTGTGTGTGCGGCTCCACGCTTGCATGTCCCCACCTCCCCTTTTTATTTAGGCTGGCAGTGAGGAGGGGAACTGCAGACCAGTGGGAGGGAGTACAATCCAGCGCTGAGATCCACACAACTGAACAGCCATTGACACGATAGCACAGTGCACACTGACACCGCACAACACACATTGAGACCAGTCTGCTCACAGTGCTCAGGCTGAACTGTTGGACACTTACATAGAGCACAAGGAGAAGAAAACTGCACAAACTGGAAGGCTGCCGCTCTCATGTCAGGGCAACTTTAAGTGAGCTACATTGGTTGGGAGAAAGGGGGGCAGGCTCAGAGAGGTCATACTGTTAGGTCCCATGGCTTAATGAGAATTGTAAGGAGAGCTCCTGTGTACTGCTCTGCTTGTGCGTGGCTCACCAGACTACTTTTCCCGAGCATGCACATTTCCTGTTCGCCAATCTCATTGGGACTCTAAGTGTAGGCACAGATTGGAGGGAGATTGGTCATGCAGCCCTGTCATCACTTGCCCCCAGCTTAAATCCACTCGCCAAATGCTAGTAGGCGAGTGGAAATTTTGAGGGCTGTACTACTACAGAATTCCAGGTATGGCTTGGACCAATTTGAGTATGCATATACCATACCAGTGGAAAATCCTCTAGAAACTAGAAATCACTGTAATAGACACCGGCACGTCAATAAAATCCATTATCCACTAACTTTCAGGTCTCGTGCCGAGCAGGTGCCCTGCTGCATTATGAACACAGGAGGTTGGCTGCTTGGTATGGAAACCATTTAGGCAATGCTTTGAATTTTCTCAATGAATGCAAAGCATTCCCTGGATGAGGCTGTGTTCACAATGCTGCAGGGCAGCTGCTCAGCACTGGACTCGGATACTAGTGGAGATGGCCACCAAAGAAACTTCACCTTAACACATTTAGACAAAGATTGTTTAATCAAAAGGATCACATCATTCATAGAGAAAATCTTTAGGGAGGTGGTGGTTCCTGGATGGAATGATCATGGTTGCAGCTATTTCATGGATGTTTTGAATTCTAGAATCCAGAAAAGCAGAGATTGGCGTGCAGCTCTCATTCATCTTTTATATGGATTTGGTAATTGTTTATCCTGTCAGACAGGTGCCTCTAGTTGTATTTAAATATAATGTGTTTCCTTATTTGCACGCCAAATGGAGTGCACTGAAACATTTTTTTTATGAAAATAAAATGTCCATATCTTAATTGTTTATTGAAATTGTCTAACAGCATCCAATTTCTGTTCTATTCACAAAAAAAAAATGATTTGTTATGTTTCATTATCTTTTATTACTCTGTATTATTTGACCACGGGACATTGTCTAACAATTTACTAAATATGAATGTCACAGAAAAAAAAAAGAAAAACGACGCTGCTAAAATTCAGTTTTTGTGGACATGGCTTTTCATTTTGGATTCACTTATCACTTTTGTCTAGTTTTACATAAAAATTTCATAATTCTTACTCTCATCCATCTGGATGGCAGAGGTGGCATAAGTTTCATATCAGTAGTTTCCTGGTTTTAGTCATCTGTTTGAATCACAGTTTTAGTAAGTGTTAATGGTGTATGGTAATGTACACAAGCATTTCCAGCCTTATTTTATGCCCTGTTAACACGATCAGAATTTCCAACTGACTTTTTCCATTGGAAATTTCCGACCGTGTGTATCAGACTTTTTTTCCGAGGAATTCCATCAGAGTTTAGATAGAGAACATGTTCTCTCTTACTCCGATGGAATTCCGATGTTAGTTTGGCCTGTTAGTTTGATCTTGTGTGCGGGGCATAATAGTAGACATTTCTACTAGGAAGAATAATCCTTTTACTCTTCACTGCATGAAATATTGTGCATAATGGGAGGGGTGGTTTTAGGCATTGACGTGTTCAGGGAGGGGTAGACCAAATACACGTCTACAAGGTTTGGTGATACATAACGGGCTTTAATCACTTTAAAGTTAGTGAAAATAATGTGAACCCATCCTCAGACAGGAATTTGCTGTGTTGAATGATTTTAACTGAGCATATCGTGTAAATGCAGAACAAAAGTGTGTTTACTTAGGACAAGTAGAAAAGACTAACAAACGAGTCTGGCCTTGTGACCTTTGTTTAACTTTTGCTTTTTATTCAGCTAATGATTTGTTGCGGGTTTTTACAGAAGCCTACTTTTTAAGAACTTGTAATGTAAATCAAATAAATGCACAATGTACAAGAGCTATGATGTGTCATCCAATCAATTATACATGGTTCACATCAGATGACAGAAGAGCATTCTAACCCATCTAAAATAATCCACTTATATTCAAATCTTCCAAATTGTACAAAAAACATGAGTAACATTTTCTTAACTGCTTTTCGACCAGCCGCCGCAGTTTTACGACGGCAGGTCGGCTCGGCTGCGCAAAATCACGCAATATTACGTGATTTTGCATTTCAGCCACTAGGGGCGCGTGCGTGCCCGACGGGCGCGATAACCGCTGGCACCCGCGATCGCTCGTTACAGAGCGTGAACCAGGAGCTGTGTGTGCAAACACACAGCTCCCGGTCCTTTCAGGGGGAGAAATGACTGTTCATACAATGTAGTGTAGTGTAGTGTTAAGCCTCATACACGTGATCGTATTTTCCGATGGGAATTGTGTGTTGACAGCCTGTTGGTGGAAAATCAAAAGACTGTTTGTATGCTCCATCGGACAATTGTTGTCAGATTTTCCTCAGGCAAATAATGGATGGCAGGCTTTACAATTTTCCATGGACAATGGTCTGTTGTCAGATTTTCTGATCGTGTGTACACAAGTCTGTCGGACAAAAGTCCAAAGTACAAACACGCATGCTCAGAAGCAATACTCACCAAACACCATTAGCAGAAGATGCCCAAAGGGTGCCACTAAAGAGCTGAAAAAGCACGTAGTCCATAACTACTTTTGTGTTTATTGGCCAAAAATTGTGTGCTGTTTGTATGCAAGACAAGTTCCTGGCCAACGCCCTTAAGACAAAAGTCTAAAGCTTTGTCTGCGGAAAATCCAATCCTGTGTATGAGGCTTTAGACTAGCAGATTTCAATGGGCTTGGATAACAAATTAAAGCCAAGCTCCAGCTAACTCTTTTTAAGAAGTTTCAGCATCATTTTTCCCCCTTTGGAATAAAGATTTTACATAAATAAAAGCTGGCCATGGTTAGCAGTCTTGATAGTGTTAAATGGTTTGTCTCAATTCTCTTACTGCCACTTTTGCTGGACAGCTTGGTCTGTTAAAAGAAATTGAAAAATAACAGAATTTATGGTCTGGTGAAAATAAATAAAAGGGAATGGAAAAAGGAATAAAAAATGAAACTAATGCTGCCACCACATCTACTGTAAGGATTGGTAAGATGAAATATATAAATGTTGTTTTGAATTTAATACTGATTTAATGTTCCATTCAGTTAATTTAATGCGTCCTAGTTTAAATTTTGAAAATGTGGGGTTTGCACTCCCATTTGGCATTACCTTATATTTGCGTTTTTTTAAAATACATTCACCCAAGGTGAATTTTTCTGGCTACGTCCCTTTGGGAATTAAATGTGCATATGTTTCAGGGCTTTTCATATTCCTCAATAATATCATTAATTTTGGATATCTGCCTATGTTATTCTCCTTATAATGTTGGTCTATTATGTCACTGAAACATGATATGAGGAACACCTCTTTTGGGGCTCCTATGTTGAGGGATGAGGCCTAGAAATCAGGCTCTATGTAACTACCAACCAAATGAGAAGTAAATTGAATGCAACCATTTTCCTTTCAGCATGCGGAGAGGACTGAAAGGTGTGCCATCATTCAGTTGAATTATATAAGGATGGACAGCTATCTTTGTGTCTGCCATTGTACCTTAAACACCTGCTTGTCTATTGTATGAGTGAAAGGCAGTTTATTATTTAGAAAAAATTATGTGATAGCAAATGAATTTTTTTGTCAATGAATGATATGAGCTATTTGGACAGTTTGCGTGGTAAAGAAACCAATGGGCACTGATAGGCGGCACTGGTGGGCACTGAGAGGTAGCACTGATGGGTAGCACTGAAGGGCATTGATGGGTGGCACTGGTGGGCTCTGAGAAGTGGCACTAATAGGTGACACTGTTAGGTGGCACTGATAGCTGGCAGTGATGGGCACTGGTAGGTTAGACTGATAGGCAGCACTGCTAGGTGGCGCTAATGAGGCACTGATTGGCACCACTGGTGGGTATTGATAGGTGACACTTGTGGACATTGATAGGTGGCACTCATGGGCATTGATAGGGGGCACTGTGGGCACTAACTAACTAACACTGGCAGGTGGTAATGGTGGGCACAGATGAGGCAGATGTGCCTCTTCTTCTTCGGAGCTGATGTCCCTTGCACATAAGCTGGTGATGGTCTTTTTGTCTGACAGCTAATCACGTGGTAAGGGACCGGGAATGGGCCCTTACTGGGATCTGAGATCACCCGAGTCTCAGTGACTCAGTGACTCGGTGATCACAGCATACATCATGTGCTCCCTGCAGGGGGCACGCAGGGAGCGTGCAAAAGGGAGAACATCTATTGACGGCCTCCTGGCAAAGCAGATTCGCGCTGTAGTTGTCATTTGGCTATAGCGCGGATCTGAAGTGGTTAAAAAGGAAAGGTAATTTTTAATAACATTCAATTACAATATGACTTGTGTCGCAATTGTATATTCTATATATATATTTTTCATTTGCAAATTTTTTTTCCATGAAAGTGAATTCACCCTTTCATTTTTCACTGTGTTAGGGTATAAAGGCATACCCCACTTTTAAGTACACAATGGAGTTTATTTACTAAAGCTGGAAAGTGCAAAATCAGGCTCACTTCTGCATAGAAACCAATGAGCTTCCAGGTTTTATTACCAAAGCTTAATTGAACAAGCTGGAGTTAGAAGCTGATTGGTTTCTATGCAGAAACGAGCCTGATTTTGTCCTCTCCAACGATAGTAAATAAACCCCATTGTGTACTTAAAAGCAGGGTATGCCTGTATTGTTGCTTGTATTTGGCATCTCTGTTGATACTAAAATTTGGGTAGAGAGACATCACACATATATTTTTAATGTACCTGCTTTCAAATGATAGAGCGTTATGCATTACAAACACCAGCCAGTGTTTTCTCATAATTTGACCTACCGTATGTTAATTATGGTTTCCTTTGCAGTCCAGGAGGGACAGAGTACTCCAGTATCTGTAATAAGGTAAAGTGCTGTTCTAATATCATAGCAAATAACCACACTGATGAGCACATTTTAGATCCAAATAGGACAAACATAAGTGCTTATAATTAGAGGATTCATGTTTATGTACTGCAGTGATAATTATATTACATGACAAACAACAAACTACATCAGGGTTTCTGTTTTATGTTAAACCAGCAGCTGAATGGCAGTAGTGTAGTGAAAAAAGGCAATATGTGTTGCTGGTGGGAAAAATACTAAAGAAAACCTGGACAAAAAACAGATTTGCTTTACGAATGTAAAACTCTAATAAAAATATGTCAAATCTGTACATTGTTTTACCATGTATGGTGTTTATAACTAAACAGTTCCAGTTGCAACACTAAATGTAATTTTGTACAGTACAGAAGGACTACTAAAGTAAAAGTGTGCAAACCCCATTAGGCTACCTTTCAAGTGCTTGAAACAAAGAAGCAATAGCACAGGTCTAGAAATACATTAAAGTGAGTTTAGTAACCCATCACAAGACAGTGTTTTGGTCCAAGATCTCCTTTATTGAGCAATGACTGAATGAATAAGCTCGCCTAAAATGATTCTGGGATTTGTTCTGTCACTTTTTTCATTGCCAAAAAATCTAAAATATGGAGTCATATAAAATATAAATATATTATAAACCATGATGTAGTTATTGAAACATCCTGTGAATGCTACATTTGAATATGGATTTTACCAGGTGCGTCTGTAAAGAAAAGGTATAGTACCTGCCAAGCAAGTTACATCTGTGGGATATGTGCTCAGCCGTTTTTCCCACTACATCATTTCATTTCCACAACAAAATCTAAGTGAAAATGTATCGTTTTCTTCTCATGAAAAATAAGTAAGTAGTACCCCCTAAAAGACTATATTTTGTAATCTGTTGTGTAAGGGAAACCTGGACAGCATCCATAGCGTAGATTTAGGAAAAGCAGCTCTTGGCTTTGCGTTGCCCATGTAATAGAGTGACAGAGTGCTGCCAAGTTCCACCAAATCTAACTGTACTTTAACTTCATCTTTGCCTTATACAACCCCTTGTTCAATTGTTTTTTGATTCTGTGCGCTTACTCACTTTCCCACTTTTTGGTCTATAAAGTGAAAACTAATATAAATAACTTTGACTAAAAACTTTATGCAGGTTTCAATTGATCTCTGTAGTCACAAAAAAAAAAGAAGAAATTTGCTCCTAATTACCTGTATGCACTAAAGAGGAGCCAGGGGTCTGTTTTTTGGTGGTAGTGCTACTGCCACAAAATTACAAACTTTGCGTCTCATCATTGAATTCAAATATCAGTCAGGTGCTCTACTATGGCCAGATTATTTGCCCATTTGCTGAACAACAAAACAGGCTGAACTTGGTTCAACCAAAAACAAAAGCTCATCTGTTACGTTGCATAGGATAAGCATTGTCTGTTGAATAGTCTGATGTATGCATGAGTAGCTGCCTGTGCAGCTGACCAAACTGGGTAGACTGATATGCTTTGCAAGTGATGTGTGTGACTTAAAGGATCACTAAAGATTTATTTTTATTTTTTAGCTAAATAGCTTCCTTTACCTTAATGCAGTGCTGTTTTCATATTCTCATTGTTCATTTTTGCTTTGAGGTAGCTGTAATACTTCTCTGATGATCTCCACACTTCCTGGTTGTCTGGCTCCTTATGAAAAAACTCATGGCAGATTTTCACTGTGGTCTAAGCTGTGTGTCTAAAACTCCTCAGAACCAATCAGATTCATTTTAAAAACAAAACACTGCCCTGGATTTGTTTGTTTTTGTTCTGTGTGTCTTCTCTACTTCACAGAAACATGAAATCATTTTAAAAACGAAAGTAAAACTAGAGGCACATTATATGATTGATTTTTATCTATTTTTAATAATTTTTAAAAGGAATCAGTTAACTTTTATGTCTCTATACCCTGTAAACAGTCATTTCAGCAAAAAACTGTTTTCCCTTTAGTGACCCTTTAAGTTGATGTGCCTATTGGGTTGAGCAAAGGAGTTTTCCAATAGTAACTTCCCATGCCTGAATCATAATATAGGGTGGTAATCACATCTTTAAAGGTCTCAGAACAATGCAACATATCTTGAAAATCTAAAGACTTTTGAAGTGAAGAAAGTAGACATTGATTTACTAAAGGAAAATAGACTGTGAACCTTGTAAGTGCAAGTGCAGTTGCAGTGGATAAGAAAAGTACGGATCCTTGCAGGATCCATACATCTGAAAGAGCCTTAAAACGTTTGTTATTTTTATAAAAATACCCTGAAGTTTTAAAAACACTTTAACCACTTAGCAACCACCTGCCGAAAACTAACGGCGGCAAGGTGGTTGCTTAACTCTGGGATCACGTTATATAACGTGATTCCAGAGTCGCGCTCCCGCGCGCCCCCTGGGGCGCGCACACGGGAATGTCCGTGACCGCCGGGTCCAGAGGACCCGACGGGTCACGAATCACGGTAAATCGCCGCTGATAGCGGCGGTTTACCACGTGATCGCGCCGTCCAATGACGGCGCGATCAGATGTAAACAGACCGGCGTCATGTGCTGACGCCGGTTCCTCCCTCCTCTCTCTGTACCGATCGATACAGTGTGAGAGGAGAGGGGAGGGAGCGGATGGCAGCGCCAGTGCTGCGGGCTGGATCTGTGACAAATGTAGTCACAGATCCATCCATCCATCCCTCCCTGCTCAGCCATCCCTGCTGCACATACTCTGCAATGCTGGGCAACACTCTGGGGGGGGCAATACTCTGGGGGGGGGGGCAATACGCTGGGGGGGGGGGCAATACTCTGGGGGGGGGGGCAATACTCTGGGGGGGGGGCAATACTCTGGGGGGGGGGCAATACTCTGGGGGGGGGGGCAATACTCTGCCATACTCTGGGCATACTCTGGGCATACTATGGGGGGCAATACTTCCGCAATACTCTGGGCATACTTCCGCAATACTCTGGGCATACTTCCGCAATACTCTGGGCATACTTCCGCAATACTCTGGGCATACTTCCGCAATACTCTGGGCATACTTCCGCAATACTCTGGGCATACTTCCGCAATACTCTGGGCATACTTCCGCAATACTCTGGGCATACTCCGCAATACTCTGGGCATACTCCGCAATACTCTGGGCATACTCCGCAATACTCTGGGCATACTCCGCAATACTCTGGGCATACTCCGCAATACTCTGGGCATACTCCGCAATACTCTGGGCATACTCCGCAATACTCTGGGCATACTCCGCAATACTCTGGGCATACTCTGCAATACTCTGGGCATACTCTGCAATACTCTGGGCATACTCCGCAATACTCTGGGCATACTCTGCAATACTCTGGGCATACTCTGCAATACTCTGGGCATACTCTGCAATACTCTGGGCATACTCTGCAATACTCTGGGCATACTCTGCAATACTCTGGGCATACTCCGCAATACTCTGGGCATACTCCGCAATACTCTGCAATACTCTGGGCATACTCCGCAATACTCTGGGCATACTCCGCAATACTCTGGGCATACTCCGCAATACTCTGGGCATACTCTGCAATACTCTGGGCATACTCCGCAATACTCTGGGCATACTCCGCAATACTCTGGGCATACTCCGCAATACTCCGCAATACTCTGGGCATACTCCGCAATACTCTGGGCATACAGCGCCCCTGTCCCCGTGAGCTCGCATGCAGAAGCGACCGCATACGCAAGTCCCGCCCACATATGAAAACGGTGTTCAAACCACACATGTGAGGTATCGCTGCGAACGTTAGAGCGAGAGCAATAATTTTGGCCCTAGACCTCCTCTCCAACTAAAATGATGTAACCAGTAAAAATATTTAAAGCGTCACCTATGGGGATTTTTAAGTCGCAAAGTTTGGCGCCATTCCATGTGGCCACGCTGTGTCAAAAAGTCCCACACATGGGGTATCGCCATACTCGGGAGGAATAGCAGAATGTGTTTTGGGGTGTAATTTGTGGTATGCATATGCTGTGTGTGAGAAATAACCCGCTAATATGAACATTTTGTGGAAAGAAAATAAAAATGAAAAAAATCTTGCTTTTGCAAAGAATTGTGGGAAAAATTACAAACTTCAAAGAACTCACAATGCCTCTTTCTAAATACCTTGGAATGTCTTCTTTCCAAAAAGGGGTCATTTGGGGGGTATTTGTACTTTTCTGGCATGTTAGGGTCTCAAGAAATGAGAGAGGATGTCAGTACATCAGATGTGATCAAATTGATCAATTTTCAGTAATTGGTACCATAGCTTTTAGACCCTATAACTTTCACCCAGACTAAATAATATCTAAATTTTTTTTGTTTTGTTACCAAAGATATGTAGCAGTATACATTTTAGGCCAAATTTATGAAGAAAAATTACTTTTTTGCAAAATTTTATAATAGAAATGAAGAAAAATTCATTTTTTTACAAAATTTTCGTTCTTTTTTCATTTATAGTGAAAAAAATAAAAACCGCAGAGGTGATAAAATACCACCAAAAGAAAGCTCTATTTGTGGGAAAAAAAGGACAACAATTTCATTTGGTTGCAGTGTTGTATGACTGAGTTATTGTCATTCAAAATGTGAGAGCACCGAAAGCTGAAAATTGGTCTGGTTATTAAGTGGGTTTAAGTGCCCAGTAGTCAAGTGGTTAAGTAAGCTTCATGCCTAATACACACGACCAGTTTTCCCTTCGGGAAAACTGCCATGACAGCTTTTGGCCGGGAAAACTGGCCGTGTTGTTTGCTCCATCGAAGTTTTCCCGACAGGAAAACCGCCGGAAAAAAGAGAACATTTCTCTCTTTTTTCCCGCTGGGATTCCCAGCGGTCTTTTTCCCGTTGTGAAAACCAGACGTGTGTATGCTTTTCCGAGGGGAAAAACGCACATGCTCAGAATCAAGTATTAGACGGGAGTGCTTGTTCTGGTAAAACTAGTGTTTGGAATGGAGATCACGGACTGAAAATCACAAAGACTGAAAAGCATGAATCGTCTCTCACCAAACTTTCACTAACAAGAGGATCAGAAAAAGCAGCCCAAAGGGTGGTGGCGTTTGAATGTAACTTCCCCTTTATAGTCCCGTCATACATGGTGTATGTCACCGTGCTTTGGATGGGTGGTATTTGGCCTGAACATGTGTATGCAAGGCAGGCTTGAGAGGAATTCTTTGTTTTTTTTCCTGCCGAAAAAAAACGGTTGTGTGTACGAGGCATAACAGTCCCAGAAATGTGCAAAATGTAACTGATTTTATAAGTTCTGTGAAAGAGATGGTTTGGGCTGTTTATGCCTAACATTATTGAATTTAAGTTCCAGCATTATTTTAATAAATATATGTTGCCCAAATATCTATCTTACCTGCCTAAATGTAATAAAGTTTTCTTCATAAATGTCAATATGCTCCTGCAGTCCAAGTCCATTGGACTTAGTGAAAGTGCTAAGATTGTGATATCAAACTGCCCTGTTCTATATGAACCATGGGTAAAGATCATGGTCTGGTGTTTACGGATGGGGAGGGCTGACCGTGAAAGAACAGCCTGCTGTCTCGTCTCTATGCTGAGCTGTAGTTCAGGAAATACAGCTGACACAATGGGTGGCAATGCTCCATTTCATATCGCATTTTGAGCTGCAGTGGTGATACCTGATTTAAAAGAAAAGATTAAGAGAAAATTACATTGCTGATGCACAGAAGAAATGTATTCATTTGGACATTTATCAGCAAACTAGTTAAAACACAACATTACTTAACTTGTCATGCTGCATTATATATTTATATTTTGTTTTTTGACCATATTTTAAGGTTAGGCAGGGTAACCCAAGATAGTAATGAGGTTGGGAAAGTCCTTTTAGCTCAGAGACCAGTGCTGTTCATGTGGAGGCTTAACATATCCATTTTACAACTTCCCTTTATTGACTATAGGATTGCATTCTTTATCATGACAAATAGGAGTTGATCTACTAAAGGCAAATAGACTGTTCACATTGCAAGTGCAGTTGCATTCTGCAAGGGAATTTGCTCAGATCTTAGTAAAAGAGATGAAGATTTACTTTGCAAAGAATACCCAATCACATACAAAGAAGATTAAAAAACAAAATGTTTGTGATTGGATGCTAAAAATCAGCAAAGCTTCCCCTCATTTACTAAGCTCTGTGAGCAAATACTGTTGTGAGAATCCACCCCATTGTTTATAGGGAATGTAAAACAAAGCAGCTGTATCATGTAAGGTACAGAAGCTATATACTTTTAACGGGAATCTTTTTTTTGTTATATACTGTATATACATTTTTTTCTACATATACATAAAATCACATTGCAGTAGCAGTAACTACGGGTATATGCTTTGGATATTTGTAGTATTTTTGTATTAATCAAAGCTTTCTAGGTACTTTAGTGAAAATATTGTCCTTGTAATCATGGCACTTTATACAGAGATATATTGATTACAAGGAAACATAATTTGCACAGCAAATGGAACTGTGTTCTCTTCATTAGCTGCCTCTTTCCCCATTAGGAATAGAACACTTGTGTCTTTTACATATTTTATACACTGGCTTTCTGTAATCAGCTTGTAAACAAGCCACTTGTGAACACGACAACAACAAGCAACATTTGTTACTATACAGTGAATGACTGTATAAAGTTCAAAGAATTTTATAGAATTCAGCTTGGTCATGTAATATGTGTAAACTTACAGGTCAGATAGGAGAAGTGAGTAGAACAAGAAGCATCAGTTAAAAGTTTCCTTCAAGAGAATCCATACTTAACATAAATGTTCTTTGGTGAACATATGTACCCTATTTTCAAACTAATTGCGCTCTAAATCTTGTGTCAGGTATGGTGTCCATCCCAAAAAATAATACAAATAATATATACAGTATGCTATACTGACCTTCTCTTTGAAAAGTCTTTAATCCATTATGGCGCCTTTGTTTTTGCAATTTACTTCTTACCATGCGACCGCTGTGATTGGCCGGTACCACTGGCTTCCCGATCATTACTAAAGACTGGGCGCGGCGCTTGGTATGTAATATGTAATACGCAGTAATATATTTTTTTCACTTTTGACTTCTAGGTGTAGGTCATGTAGAGTGAAGTTATAAATCTGTGTTATAAATTTATATGTTCAAAGGGAACTTTGTGAAATGCTTTTTTTAAAAAGACAGCAGGAGGTAAGTGTAATATTTTAATTATAATTTAAGCGATATCAAACCCAAAAGGAAAATGTATTATTTGCAGCTTAACAGTCTTTTTTAAGCTGGCCATAGATGGATCTAAATTTGGCTGGTGCAGCAGGCACCAGACAAATTTGGATCCATCATTTGCTGTTTCTTCTTAAAAGAAGTTGATCAAACAACTTCTGTCGAATGGGAATGTTGGAACATTTTTCTCAGTCATTGGGCTGCAGCCAATCAGCTGTATTCTGCCAGAGGAGGAGTCTTACACCCACCTCACTTGTGTTCATTGGGGAATCCAGTTTTGGTTTTTTTTTGGGGGGGGGGGCAACGCTGTATCTTGACCTAGGCCAACAAGGCCCAGGCCTAGGGCAGCACTTTGCAGGGGGGCAGCATGAAAAGAGTCCCCGCCGGCTTTTGCTACACTTTTAGTGCAGTGCCAGTCTTATGAGGTGACAAATAGGTCTGGTGCAGTGACACTGACATGGTCATCTATACCTGGCAGTTAGGTAGTAGGACTCCCCTGCAATCCTTTTCTTGTTGTACATATTAGGAAATCTTAATTTTTTTTTTGTTGATTGCTGATGAGAAAAATAAACAGATCAATTTATTTGTTCCTGCCCCCAATTCTTCCTTTGCTTACTGCCTGGACCACATACCTTCATCACTGTCCTATGATAGAACAAATATATGGACAGCCGCACTCCAAAAAACCTTTATGGTTGTCTTTATTGTAAAAAAGGATAAATAAGCACTACAAATCACAGCAAAAATAAGGCATAAATAACCAACTTGTTTTGCACTAATAACTAGTGCTTAGTCAAAGCTTTGACTAAGCACTAGTTAATAGTGCAAAACCCTTTGTTCTATCATTTGCCTTGTGCATTGCTGGCACTTTTGTTTTCCTGAGAGGACATTGATCACATAAGCACATGCACCTGCAGCAGTAACTCCCTTTCTCTTTATCACTGTCCTATATGTTTTCTGCTGTACTACTGGCATGGTTATATTCTCTTATTCCTCCAGAAATTTGAACTTAAAGTAGAACTACGGGCAACACTTTTTTTTCCATTTTGGATAAAGTAAGGGATGGTTATAGCCCCTGTTAAAAAAAAAAAATTGTCATCTGTTCATTTCTCTTCATTTCCTGCCCCATAGCCAAACGGGAAGTGAGAGGAAATCTCTACAGATTAAATAAATCCCCCCCAAGGCCCTCAGAACTACTGTCCCCACTTGAAAATTTCAGGGCAGGTCTTAAAAAGGAAGGGGTGTGACCTTGACAGGAAGGGGTGGATCATATTTAAATGATGCACAAGTTTAGTCAGGTCTAGGGCAGCTTGGCAATCAAAAAGAATGAGTAATCAATGGTCAGCCTCAAGCTTTCTATCTGGTGATCTGACCAGTTAGTCTGTTATTTTTCAACTTTCTTTAACAGACCAGTGGGGATACCCTAAGGTCCCGTACACATGAGCAAATAGATTTGTTCAAATCCGTCAAACAGACCGATTTGAACAAATCTGTCTGCTGGCCGTTTTGGTTTGATCGCTGTACACACGATCAAACCAAAAACCCCGCCAGTAGACAGCGCGGTGACGTGGCGGTGACGTTGACGCCGCCACGTCACCGCATCAGGAAGTAAATTCCGCGCATGCGTCGAATCCATTCGGCGCATGTGCGAGAAGATATGTCTGCTGGTTAGCGTACTAACCAGCAGACATATCGGGCGGACGGATTCCCAGCCGACAGATTTTAAAGCATGCTTTAAAATCTGGCGGCTGGCCAAATCTGTCTGCTCGCCCGTACACACGATCAAATCTGTCTGCTGGGACGGTCGGGCCGACCGTTTCCAGCAGACAGATTTGATTGTGTGTACGCGGCCTAAGGCAGGAAGTGAGTTAATGTTAAAATTAAGAAGAAAAATCCTTAAAATACAAACATGTAAGAATTGATGAGCTAGAGTATATGAATTTTTGTTTGGTTTGTGTTTTATTACCACTTTAACTCCATGCTATCCTAAATACAGCTCTCCCAAATTGGCCCAAGGTGGTACCTATAGCTCTATGCTTTTAGAAAATTAGCTTTCTACAGTACTTTTTTTTTTCCTGGCAATAGTTTTCTTACCTTTTGTACAATACTGACTAGCCTTTTAAAATTGATCCTATTTGCAGTTATTAAAATTACCAGAACTGTTTAGCAGTATACATTTACAGCATTATTTTAGAAGTATCACATTAACTGTTATAATTAAATTATTGTGTACTTATATAGTTTCTTTACAAATTCACAGGCCTTGTGTGACATCTCTTCTTTTCTCTGTGTACATTGCTCCAGGTGTTTCCATCTTCACTGTGTTTGCCAAAAGAAAGTTGTGTCTTCATACTTGTCTGATCTGTTAGTATTCTATACTTAGCTGGGCTGGGTAGCATTGTCTTAAAAACAGCTGTTTCCCTGTATTCCAAATGTGCTGTACATTTGGTCAGGAAGGAAAAATTAACAGGGGTGTGAGAAAAAAATGACAGCTCTGATAGTAACTGCGGTGGGCAAATATTTTATTAACTGGATAGGGAATATTGCCTAAAAATCTCTAATTTAGGATTAATTCAAATTTTCTTTCCTGTCACAATGTTTGAAGTTCAGACTCAAGCCAAGAAAATATCCCCTGCATAAAATCCATAAAGCTACACTGGATTTGAATGCATAATATTTACACACATTAATGGAAGGTAGTGGACTTGTGAAGTGAGAAAACGTTTTAGGTTTTATGGATAATAAATGCAAACCAAGTTCTAGTGAACTCTGCCTTAATGCAATAAAAAAAATCAAAGAAATATCAAGAAAAATTATATTAAGAAAGGATATATAATCTAATTTAAAATGTGTAACCAATGTCAAGATAGCTGCTTCCAATAGTATCCACAAACAGGTACTTCAAACATTTATACATAAATAATGATGTAACGCTATCCCTTTAAGAATACTGAATATAATGTACATGCAATAGGAACAGTCAGCGCAAAATCCAAACATAATCTTAATTTAAACTCTAGTTCGTTTTTCATCAGTTTCTTATAGTTTTTTTTTCCATCCACTACCACTGCAAAAACAGGCCTTTTGTCAATTTACATTCATTGTTCATCCGTTCTGTTTTTATATGGAACAAAAATAGGGTTTTGATTAGTTTAAAAAAAAAAATGATGTTGACTAATGCTTATGTAAATTGGTGTGAATAGATGATCTGATTACATCAGTTTTTCCATGATTGATCATCCTTTTTTTCATAGAGATGGATTGATGTCCGTTTTTGATCCATCAACGGATGGATAGAAAACAGACAAACGATCCATATGCGTGAAAGGGGCCTTAAGAGAGCACACGTCGCAGTTGTATCTTAAAAAAAAAACATAATTAAAGTGGTTCTAAGGCCTCTTTCACACATGTGGACCATTTATTCCTTTTTTCATCCATCCGTTGATGGATAAAAAACAGACATCAATACATCTCTATAGAAAAACGGATGATCATCCATTTACATTAGTTTACATCAACATCCATTTTTTGGAATGGATCAAAGCCCTATTTCATGTAAAAACAGATGAAAAGTGGATTAAAAACTGATGTAAACTTAATCTGTTTTTTTCTTTGAATAAACTGATGAAATTACCGGTCCGCATTTGTGAAAGGGATCTAAAGGCTCAAGTTTTTTTTTACCTTCGTGCATTCTAAGGTTTTCATCAAAACCTTCTCTGTGAAACAGCACTCCCCCCCCCTAATACTTACCTGAGCCCCATTATGATTCAATGATGTGCACGAGAGCCTCGGCTCTCCAGGAACTCTCCCTCCTTATTGACCCCTGCTGCTGTCAATCACAGCCAGGAAGCCAATAAAGAGAAACAGGGGCTGGGCTGATCCACAACCCTGTGTGTGAGTGGACACGCAGAGCAGCGGCCTGGGAGTAAGCCTACTTGGGCGCCCCCATTGCAGGCTGCTTAATCAGGAGGCTTTCGGCAAGAGGGCTGGTGGGGGACCCGAGAAGAGGAGGATTGGGGCTGCTCTGTTAACCACTTGCCGCCCACCAACAAAAGACGGCTGGGCAGTGCGGCTCTCATTCAGAATGGCTGCTTTTGTGTGCCACGGGGTGCGCATTGCGGCAATCGTGGCCACACAGTGTTTCTAGGACACGGTGCAACCCGATCTCTGTAAAGAGTCGCGGGCACAGCTCTTTAACCATGCGATCGGCTGTGTCCAATCACAGCCGGTTAAATGTAAACATTGAGATGCCGGTAATCTGCACACCTTGCCTCACACTGACCGAGTGTGAGGAGAGGAGAGCCGATCAGCGGCATTTCCTCACAAAGGACGTCTAGGGATGAAATCAGGGCACTGATCATCAGTGCCCTGATTACAATTAAGTGCCCACCAGTACCATCATTGTGTGCTCACCACTGCCAGCAATCAGTGCCCACCTTTGCCCACAATTGCCAGCAAACAGTGCCCACAAGTGCCAGAAATCAGAGCTCACAAGTGTCAGCAATCAGTGGACATTAATGATGCCAGTCAGTGATGCCCATCAATGTCCATCACTGCTGCCCATCAATGCCCATGACTAGTACCCATCAGTGCCGCCTATCTGTGCCCACCAGTGCCGCCTATCTGTGCCCACAAGTGTCACATATCTGTGCCCACCAGTGCCATCTATCTGTGCCCACCAGTGCCACATATCTGTGCCCACCAGTGCCGCCTATCAGTGCCCATCAGTGCCCACCAGTGCCACCCATCAGTACCACCTATCAGTGCTCATCAGTATCAGATATCAATGCCACCTATCAGTGCCCATAAGTGTGGCATATTAGTGCCACCTCACCAGTGCCCAGAAGTGCAGCCTATCGGTGCCCATCAGTACTGCCTCATTAGCACTCATCAGTGGAGGAGAAAAATTACTTATTTAAAAAAATTACTGACAGGCACTAAGAAAAAATGCCGGTCTTTTTTTATTTTTAGGAAAAAAAAATAGAAGTGATTAAATACCACCAAAATAAAGCTTTAAAAAAATAAAAAAAATAAGAAAATGATAAAAAAAATCACATTGTTACAGTGTAGCATGACTGCAAAGTGTGACAGCGCTGAAAGCTGAAAATTATTTATTAAGGTGGTTAATATCACTTTAAGCCAATATATTTTACCTTTCATTAATAAAATAGAAACACCATTGTTCCAGTGCTATACCACATAAATAAAAACTATGTGAATTTTTCGATTTCTCACTCCTAGTTGATTAGGCTTTTAAAAGTGGTAGAAGTAGATATAGAATTGAAGCCAATAGCCTGCATCACTTTCTCTGCAGTCTTGAGTGATAGTTGGAGAATGTCAAGCTTTAACAAGCTCCAGCCTAGAGCTTGGATTATTCATGGATTTTAGCCCTGGTTCACACTGGTGCGTTTTGAGATGCGATTTGGCATGTCAAATCGCATGTCAAAACGGCAGATTTTGCCTCAAATTGACGGCAATGGCACTGTCCTAATTGGTGCGACGCTGCATCTGCGGCATTGCACCGATTTCAAAAAGTAGTCTCTGTACTACTTTTTGCGATTTCAGCCTGCGATTTACATTGACATCTGTGCAGAAACCTGCACAGATGTCTCTGAAATCGCGGCTGAAATCGGGACTGCCGGGCGGGAGTGAAATCGTGCGAGTTCAGCTGAACTCGCACTGCTTCACTCCCGCAGCCCAGTGTGAACCAGGGCTTAGAGTTGCTTGAAAACATTAGTTTGCATAGAACTCATTGAAAGTGTGAACATGGTAATTACTTAGATGATATCACATATTGGGTTTACACAGTTATTAATGCCTATGCTTCCATAATGCTTTATAGACAACTGAGGCTGAAAATATATTTGTAATAAACTTTAGAGGTTGTTTTTTGTTTACATTTATTGATATTTGTGACTAGCATTATGCTTTCTTTAAACTGCAGAGGATCGCAACATGCAGTGCAGTGAACATTGGAATCACAACCCACAGTAGCCCCGGCAAGAGTGGTTCTAATTCTTTCTCACTCTAGCCAAAGCTGAAATACTTCAAGGCCAGATTCACACTACAATATTCTCTAAAAATCGATCCACAGTGGTTTGCTTTACAGAGAGCAGCTTCAATGTGTTTAGGAGGCAATTTTGCCAAATTCCTGTTTTTTGTTTTTGTTTTGCTCAATGGCAATTTTTAATGGCACTAACTCACATAAATTAACCTTGAGCCACACACCTTGCTCATGGTTGTGAAGTGTCCCTTTGGCTTAAATTGGTGAGTTTGACAGGATCTGTTGCCTGCCAAATTGATATGCCACATTAAATTTGCCACAGCCATGATGCTTTACTGTATATGTGTACAGCCCCCTCTGGATGTACCTTGGATTTTAGGTGGGCAGTCGGGGAGCTGTAAAACCATGGTTCAGCCTCCCATTTTTACTGCCCCCCAGTGGCTTGTGTGAAAGGGGCCTTATAGTGTTTTTTTTTTATTGTTATATTAAGTTGTAACCTATGATGGAACCCATGTAACTTGGTTCATCATTCATTATATGGTCTATAAATATTAATATAGATAGATTGACTATGCAAACCCTCTTTACCTGGGACTTCCAAAATACCAGATTGCACATCTACAAGTCGTCCAGAACACGGCGGCATGACTGGTTACAGGGAAAAAACCCTGGGAATCAATTACTCCCTACCTGAGGTCCCTCCACTCAGAAGTAAGCTCAATAAATGCTTCCTAAATGCAAATATAGTAAGTTTTTGTATGCAATTTATTTCTAAATTATAAACCTTCCTAACAGAAAAATTGGACAAACATATCGGCTTGAAGGAGATGACAAATCAGAAAATCTTTAAACAAGGCTATGAGACATGCTTTGATCTAGTACCTCCATATGGTCCATATGTTCCATATGACACATTTTACATTAGTGACTAACACACCATTAGAAATGTTGGGGGATTTCCACTTTCACATATTTCCACTAGAACATTTAGTGAAGATAAAACAACATTTTGAAAATAGTTAAGACAAAATCTTTAATACAGGGAGGTTTTGATATTATTCAAAGTAAATAGGGACTAACTATAATGTCACAATACAGTAAGATATTAAAATGCGGCACCAACAAAGATCAAAACACTGCGCCAGAGAGCTAAGCAGTAATATTAAACATATACAGCAGCCACTATATAAAGAAAAGTGAAGAAATTAATAGTCCATCGGTAACTTCCTAATCAAACACTTTGTTGCTACAACCCATCGGGTTGGTGTTGCTATGGGGGCAAAATTTGCTCCCAGCATCGCCAACGTGTTTATGGATCAATGGGAGGATAGATATATTTTTAATACCCATATACCAATATTATTATTTTATCATAGGTATATAGATGACCTAATATTAATTTGGGTGGGCCCTAAACATACTGTGGAAGAGTTTCTTTCCTATCTGAATCAGGATAACAATAATATTACATTTTACTTTCAGATTAGTGACACCAGTATACATTTTTTGGGTGTCACTATTGAACGGTCTATCTTAAACTAACAGATAGGAAGAATTATCTGTCTGTCTGTGAACAGTGGTCACCATCCAATATGAATAGAAATATTCATAAGGGGCAAATAATGAGAGTCATACGTAATTGCAGTAAACATGAGGATTTTGTTTTACAATCTGGAATTTTGAAAGAGATTTCAGATTTTCATTGTCAGTATAGGGATGTAGAAGACATCTTTAAAAGACACTGGCATATTCTCTGCATGGGTAGGCACGTTATTACCAGATCGACCCAAGTTTATTTATAGGAAAGCACTTAACTTTGGTGATAAAGTAGTCAAAAATATTTTGGCCTGTTCTACGTAGGAAGGACTAAAAGACTGAAGACTGGTGCTCTCTCAGGATCCAGATAGCTGAACATTTAACTAATATTAGGAATGGGTTCAAGAAGCATAGCGTGTCTCTGCACTTTAGAGAAAAACATAATAGGGACCCATCCTTATTGCAGTTTTGTGGTATAGACTGTGTATTCTTGTCTTGGAGGAGCTCCAATAGAATAAGGGACTTGTCCCAGAGAGAGACGAAATGAATATTTCTTATGAAATGTCTTACACCACATGGCTTAAATGTAGAGTTGGATCTAAACTGCTTTATAAATATTTTTTAATTGGACGAGTGTATTAATTTATCCATCATGTTTAGTATTTGTATTTTATTAATTACTGTTTTACTATTGTTTTATATGGCTCAGGTTATTTGGTCAAATGCATCACTTTAATTTGTTTGGTGTCGTCATGATCGATCTATCTATGTAACTTACGGGTTTTATTATAATGGAATTATATAAAGTGATTTTTCATCGTAATGATGTATGTTTAACCACTAAACTACTGGCCACCGTCAATTGACGGCAGTACGATAGATCTATAAGACAGCCACTAGGGGGCGCACGTACTGGGAACATGATGCGCGTGCTCGGCGGCCACGATGGCCGCCGGGCACCCGCGATTGCCCAGTAACTGAGCAGGACCGTGGATCTCCTGTCAGGGAGAGGAGACCGATGTTAAAAAAAAGGAGAAAAAACTGCGCTAATAAAATAAAAATGGACCCGTAACTGAAAACAGGTTAAATGATAATAGCTAATAAAGCAAATTTGTAAAGCTGCACCTTACTGTGTAACATTAAAGAGTGGTATACATATGGAAAACAATGAATATATAAACAAATATAAATTGTGATGACAAGTTGAGAATTAATCGGTTAACTTATGATCATTTAACATGAAAAAAATCTCAAACAAAAGTCCATGAAAGTGATTAAAAAGTTGGATCACAAAAGTGATCAAAGTGAGATGGTCCTTCACCAGTGAAGAGAAAAAGTCCTCAACTTAAATAATCAGATGAACCACCAATGCGAAGTGACAACCAAATAACTAGAATCCTCCACCACCAAAGCATATGAATCTGCTTACCAGATCCCCGCGGTCCCTTGATTATAGGGGACCCCAGGTAGCATGTAGGTATAGGGATTTGCGGAGCCACAAGCTGGATGGAGACAGTCTATTGGGGATCATCACCTCATTCCATTACTCCAAAACGTGAACATATGTAATTCATAGATTGGAAAAAGAAAACAGAGGAGGGGCCTCAATAGTGTAAAACCTTTAAAAGGTTATTTTGAAAAAAATAGACATAAAAAACACTCTTATTTTGTCAGTGGTTAAAAAGCCTTATAATCCGATGTCCCGGCCGGATACATACAGACAACCCGTCCAAACAGGGAAACCAAGCAGTCAAGGGGGGTGATACCGATGTACCGCACGTTCCACCCTACCAGTTTCACAAGAGATTGCTTCTTCAAGGGGCACTCTTGTACATAGGGACACAGATCGGTCACCTCCCCCAGTCATTCCCCTACCCCACAGTGAGAATCACTCCCAGGGTACACATTTAACCCCTTCCTCGCCCCCTAGTGTTAACCCCTTCCCTGCCAGTCACATTTATATAGTAATCAGTGCATATTTATAGCACTGATCGCTGTATAAATGTGAATGGTCCCAAAAATTTGTCAAAAGTGTCCGATGTGTCTGCCATAATGCCGCAGTCCCAATAAAAATTGCAGATTACTAGTAAGAATACATAATAATAAAAAATCATAATTATGTCCCCTATTTTGTAGGCGCTATAACTTTTGCGCAAACCAGTCACTATACGCTTATTGCGATTTTTTTATTATTTTTTTACCAAAAATATGTAGAAGAATACGTGTCGGCCACAACTGAGAATTTTTTTTTTTTAATTGGGATATTTATTATA